>JAUZNJ010035773.1:0-36702 GCA_034780135.1 Jordanella pulchra
AGATAGATAGATAGATAGATAGATAGATAGATAGATAGATAGATAGATAGATAGATAGATAGATAGATAGATAGTCTTTGTTGTCCTGTATTGAATAATCTTTTCCAATGAATACATAAAAAATGTTTAAAGCTATTTCAACATTAATCTCTAAATTGCAACACTTTAGTTTAAGAATTGTATCTAAATCAACATCTTTTGCAATAGCTGTGTCACACCTATTGCAAAATGTAACTGTGAAGGTGAACCAACTCAGCCGTCAGTATAACAAACCAAAGACCTTTACAGTCTTCATTAAACATGACGGTTATTAAGAGATACAATCTAATTATGAAGCAATTCATTCATAAACATGAGCTATTTGATGCTACTGTAAACAGTTTGTCAAAATCATAAGTAAGCATAAGATCAATAAATCAGAGTTAAGAGATATAATCCCAGAAGTCATAAGTGTTAGATTAAACACGATGATATATAATTATAATAAAGCTAGGTCAGAAATATGAAATAACATTGATACGTAACAGCCCAAGGATGCTGTCAGAATTTTAAGCTTGTTCTAAACTAGCTTCTAAGAAAAGTAATGTCACGCAAGAAATAGAAACACATTGTATTTTATTTTCTTTTACTCAAAACAAACTTAAATTTCTATATCCGCCTACTGCTTCGCAATAGGGGGTGTACTGTGATTAACGCACGGTCCCTGAAGGCAGCATAGGAGGAGGGTACCGTGTTTTCAGAGGGATCAGAAACTAGAAACCCGAAGAGGACAGAAGAGACCTTGTGAACTAAAGAACTTGGTCTAAAACTTCGACAAAGTCTCATTTTTACTTTTAAAGGACTAGAAACACCTGTTTTCTCAACGGTAAGTAACAAAATATAACATGATATTAAATACTACTACTGCTACACCGTTTCATTTTTTTGGCATTTCATCCTGTTTTGTTCTTTTGGAGTCACTATTTAACGGTTCCAGCGATTTAAAAAAAAAAAGTTTAACGTAAAAGAGTTGTTAAAGTTCAACCCACTGAACTACTAAGTAGACAAATGTTATGGAGGTTGGTTTGTTCGGTGGATGTAATTTGGTCTGTTATGATGACAAAGCTGTCATCTTTCTTAGTGGTTATTAACGGTTCGCTGCCGAGCTACACGGTTACAGACTACATTATAAGATTTGATTTAAATTATTTACAATTTCATATAATATAAGTTATGCAATGTTCTCCCTTTTGTTATATTTTCTTAGAGTTTCCTTCTTTTCTACGTTCGTTCTTCGCGAGTTTTACTGCGGCCCTGGCCTTTCTGAAATACAGACTTTAAACGGTACTCCAAACCTTTTCCTCAGATTTTTTTAAACGTTGGGATTTTTTTAGCAGCTCAGCTACCAAGAGGCCTTTTACAATTCATGGTTGGGCCACAAAGCTTCTTGCTAAAAATGAGTCATATCCTCCACATAACTGCTGCTCAAACGACACAGGATGAAATGCTACCTCATTTCTTTTTTTCCCTAACATGTTTTCCTTTCTGTTAAACCCAGGATACTTATCATCATCTGCCATGGCTGTGGAAGGGGGAATGAAATGTATCAAGTATCTACTTTTCATTTTCAACTTTATTTTCTGGGTAAGTTGCAGCCTCCTCCAGATTATTTTATGACTGAAAGGTTAGCAGACTGGATGTGGAAATCACCCCCAAAAAACTTTACTTACATGTGAAGAAAATATCTCAACGTGATCATTCAATTCCAAACTACTTTATTGATCCAAAGGGGGATTTTAAGTGTAATTAAAACAAATAAACAAACAAAAAAACAGTTTTAGAGTGTTAAACATTTAAGGTTAAATGAATCTTATTGTTAGCTTGACGCCTCTAACTGGCATAATTTGAGGAAGTATTGTTTGTGCTAAAAGTTAAGCAGGCCAAAGTGAAGATAGTGGAGTCCGGTTCAGAGCTGGACTTTAGCTGAAGTGTCTTTTTTTAGCCAGCCCTGTGACTCTAAGAATGAAACACAACTTCTTTTTTTTAACCCACTTTTATGGTCTAATGAAGCATGAAACCTCTTGTCAAATCAGCTGATGAGCGCTCACTTACATCAGCCACATAACCTACTTCCTCTCCTTCCTGCTTCTCTGTGAACTTGTTTACTTTTCTTATAATGAAGTCCTGGATCAGGTGAAACCTTTCCTGCTTGTCGCGTGTTTTCTTTTAGGTGTGTGTTTGCATTCTTTGGGAGTTTTTGGAGGTAGAAATAATGGAATGTGTCTTATGACCAGATTTTAATGTGTCATGTGATTCTTTTAACACGTATTCCTTTTTTTTTTGTTGATTAAGGACCCTTGCTCTGCTTTCTAAACTATACACACAGCCCTTAATGGGTTACAACCTCACAGTGACTGTTAGCTGCAAAAGAGGAAGTAAAAGTCCCTAAACAGTATGTTTTGTTTTAATTAAAGTTTGGAGTTTTGTTTGCAGTCTCTTGAAGATGTAAGCGTATGTAAAGACATGCTTCATGTTTATTTGGCAAGGAAGTGAAATAAACACTCCCACTGTGCCTGAGATGTTCTTCTTTAAAAGCCATATAAAATCCCCTGATGTGTTACTCATTAACTAACTGTACCGTATCGTGTTAGTTCCTCTGCAGTGAACAGTATATTTATATTCGATTTGCCCTTCTTTATTCAGGAGCAATCTTTTCAAAGTTATTTTAACACTTTCTTTTACATTAAGGATACACGTTTTGAATACTTGTTATTTCTTTTCCCACTGTGCCATTTATTATTAAGCTACAAATGGATTTACACTTGTAGGTTTTAACTATTTAGAAAATAAAAGCCATTATTATAACATTAATAATTGAATTATTTGGAATTTAGTTCTGTTTTTATTATTTTATTTTATGATCTATTAAAGGATATGGAGAAGCTTTATTTGCTCAGCTCTCTTTACTCCTTTTTGTTACCCAGTGTCAGCCATTAACCACCCATTTGACCCTGCCTTAAATATTTACACTGGTGTTGTCAACGAGGAAAGGTTTTCAGTCCAAGCCGGGGCTTAACATTAGAAACTAATGGGCTGTCTGTTTCCCAGGCTGCCATGGCTGCAGATATTAACAGACTAAAGAGTGTAGGATTGTTTTAAAATGTTATAAGCATAAAAACGCTGCAGCATGGTACAACCAGGTTGATGTAGACTTTTTATTATTTAAGCTTTTCTCCCTAAAAGAGATTAAAGGCAAAAAGATTGAAAGGAGTTTATAAAAATACAATTATTTTTTAATTTAAGAAATGTATAGAGGTGAATTTACAAATATGGAATCAACAAATATAGATTTTTTTGTGTAACCTTTTCATAGCTTAATAACATAACTTTCTATCATCGTGATGGAAGGATATGTGTTTTAGGCACCATCTGTGTTTACCCATACCATAATTTAAATTCTCTTACTGTTTGTAGATAGAATGTCAAGGTTAAAACTTCACATTTTCTATAGTTCAGTGAGTAGACCACAATTCTCTTTAAGACCTGCATTCTCTTCATTAACAAGGAAAATCCAACATCTGAAAACCAGATATTTCTGGAAGTAGTTGCTCCTTTTTTTTAAATACCTGAATAGTTTTTAACAGGTTTTAGGTGAAGAAAGAAGAGATTTTTAAAGACAAAAATGAAAATTACAACTTATTGTTTGATGATAATTGGGTCCTTTTATTCCCTCTACACAGAAAAATGATTATAGATCCACTAAACACAAGTTCACAGATATCCATTATCAGTTTATCTGTCAGCTGATCGGAAGCCCAGAAATATCCTTCATGACTCTCAGATAACGTGAAGGGAATGAGTGATTCGATTTGATCTCCTTTAACTTTTAAAGTCATAGATGAGAATTAGTAACAATTGAATGTTTGACATTTTTACCCTGAAATATTCATATTAGAGAAATGAATGACATAAAAAGCAGAGCCTTACAGATAGGAGAGTTCTACTCCCGAAAACCAAACAAGTTGGGTTACAAGGGCATCCAATAGTTCGATCCATTCAAAATACAGGCAGATCTGTGACAAAAAACAATACTTTTGGTAATTATTTCACAATCGTTATGATAAAGTTTACTGACAGAGAGCTCATACTCTACTATAGTTCTGTTATTAGCCATATTAAATACTTTTTTCTAATCTAGAGTCTCTTTCAATCACATTAACTTGACTCATCAATGACTCAACTTGACTCAAAGATGAATTGAGCAACCTAAACATCATTTTCTGCTAACATAATGGGTGTTAAGTATAAGTGGATGTAGTCTTACGAATACTCACCCCTTTACATTTGTATTTATTGCATACAAGGTACTATGTATAACTGTGCATATAACAAACAGTTTTATACATCTTAAACACATTATTGATGCATGATGTGATGTTTAAGATCTGCTGTTTGTTTTCCTGTGTTTTTGCATGGCTTAGTAATATCTATGGCACTGCTAGCGTGAGCAGCTAACGTCCCTCAAACTATTTAAGCTCATTGCATCACCATTGGTCTTTGAAATGTTCCCTGTTGTTGTCAATACAGTTGTCAGAGCTCTCTCATCTCTACGGCTCAGACAAATAGAATAGAATAGATTAGAAATCATCTCTATCATCCAGTAGTGTGGATAATTCAGGACTTATAAAATCATTTAAAAATATATAATTTATGATCCCTATATCCTTCAGTAAAGTTGTAAACTGATGCTTTAGATCAACACATCTGCTACTCCTGCAGAAGTCTTTCATTTCTCCATTCTGTGTACAAACCTCCCACCCAGCAAGCTTGGAAAATTCACTTTAGGACAAGAAGCTTTCTAGAAGGAGTTTCGCCTCTCTTTCAAGAGGCTTCTACTTTCTCTGTGCACTCCATTACACTGAACAGCGTAAACTGCGTTGTCAGTCTTGTTCCTGGGTGTCTTTATCTTTGGGGTGAACCAGTTTTTGTCTCAGGTATTTCCAGGTTTGAAGTACACAGAGCTGCACATAGGAGAGAACAAGCATCCACTACACAGGCGCATGGCTCAACACAGGAGGTCTAACTCCACAGGACAGGAGTCAGGTGTCCACCTACACCTGAAAGACCAAAGGACACTCATTTGAGGACAACAGGGTCCATATTCTATCCAAGGAAGACAGATAATTTAAGGGGGGTCAAAGAAGCCATCTTTGTTAACCTGGAAAAGCAGGTTAACCAACAGAGGAGGTGGCCTCAGACATAACTTGTCACCCACATACAAAGCACTTTTAGAAACCATACCCAGAAACTTTACCTCCCACCTGCTCAGACCTGACACACTCCAAAGAGGCATGTGACCGGAACCACTCTGACGAGGGAGTTAGTGACCCATCAGAACCCCCCAATGACCATCAACACCCCCCAGGTTTTCTCTATGGACCATCCTGTAGAAGAGATCAGAGCCACCTTTGTTATTTGCCATTTCTCCCCTCCCCTAATTCTTTTGTCACGCCTACAGTATATTAATCTCAGTGCTCTCCAGCATCAGTTAGAACTGAAGAAGCCTCTTGGATTAGAGGTTAAACGTCTTCTAGAAAACTTCCCGTCCAGTTGCCTAAACTGAACCTTCCAAGCTTGACCATGACCCGGATGACTGAGAACCTTCTCAGATATGTTTCCACCCAACACATTTTCATTGCTGTGCCAACATCTCATTCTATAACTTGGAACATCTATGGTATATATTTTAACAGCAAGACAAGTAGCAATATGTGCAGTGGTTGTTGGCATGATCTCAGCTGTCTGAAGGAGTCACAACTAACATTTGACGTCATTTTTTTATTGATTTTTGTAAACAGCGGGTGTTTTTATTTAAAGGTGGTCATAGTCGTGTGTTCATTAACACAACAGCAGATTATTTTTGTTTTCTCTGACAATGGAACTAAGTATCTCCTTCTAGGGAAGTCGTTTTTGTCCCGCATGCTTCTCTAATAAACATTTTCACACTGAGTCAAATGTACTTCCCAGGTGTTTGCTTAAGAGCTGCTTGGTGTGATCTGATCATGGTCAAATAGATTACCCACATGGTGTTTGTAAAAGAGCCGGACCGCTTCCGTTACCCCACCCAGAAGACTTACACAGTATCATCTGACTGGTTATTTCACACATTCAGGAACTGAATGATGTTGTAACTTCATCTTCTCTAGCTGTTTCACTGTAGTGCTTACTCACTTCACAGAGTAAGAAAATGTAGTTTTCTGTTCATGTTCCTCTTCATTCGTTCGTTTGGTAACTGTTTACACAACCTTCTTTGAAGTACCAATAGAAAGAAGTCCTTCTGTTCATCTCTGTTTAGGAGATAACATGCCTGCTTTCAAAAAGCCTGATATATTTATTGACCATGTTTAATAGTCTTCTCAAACATATTAGTTTGATCAGTCGGGAGAATCTGTTGTATTTCATAAGAGTTGAACAGCCAAAGTCAAAAATCAGGAACAAGATCAGCGGTGATGTAAAAGGACGGCTGATGTTGTTGATCTTTAACAGGACTCATGCTTAAGCTTTAAAAATGATCTGCTAATAAAGTATTATACACAACACATTTGAGTAAAATATTTTACTAACAGCAAAACTAAACTGATATGTGATGGTTCAACAAAATGGGTTTGTTTATGGGTATAAGATGAAAAAACACAAAATGTTTGGTATCCCTCCTTTAATAAAAGATAAACCCACAATTGTCATAAAAATAACTAACTGACAAAACTATTAATAAATCAAATTTGTATAAAAATTAACAGGTGAAACTTTGACATTGCTTTTTAAACATGCTCCAATAGAATGATTTAAAGGGAAAAAAAACAGTGAAACAAGCTTGGACAAAAATGATGTTGCCCTTCATATTTTGTTGCACAACCTTTTGAGGAAATCACTGCAATGAAACAATATCTGCAACAGACTCTAAAACATGCCGTTATTATGCAGTAACCGATTATTTGATTAGTAGATTAGCTGACGACTAATTCAATCGTTGGTCATGATTAATCTGACTAATTGTTTTAGCCATAGACCTTTGTTTTATCTTGTCATTATTTTAACTGTTTACATCTTGAAAGCTTCCGGCTGTTTTAACTTTCTCTGGCTATCATCTTGTCTTTTTACAGTTATGTGGACTTGCACTGATTGTCGTTGGAGTCCTCGTTCAGGTTTCTCTGCACAAATCCTTCCTGATCCGTGATGCCTCAGCCTCTGCAGCTCCCATTTTCATCATCGGAGTGGGAGTCGTGATTTTCTTCATTGCATTCTTCGGCTGCTGTGGAGCCTGGAAAGAAAACCACTGCATGGTCACCGTGGTAACCCATAGATCCCTGGCATCCTTTAAAGCATCATTTGTTTATTTTATACCAAGGAGAAAGACTTTTTTTCCCCCCAAATAGCAGCAGTGGCCAATGAACACTGGTGATGTTTGTCTGCCATCACAGACATATGAACTTCAGTGACATCCTATTCTAAACATAAAGACCTTAAAATCAAAATCGTTTCCAGTAGGGTTGAGTGATATGCACTTAAAATCATCATGATACTGGGTGATATTATCTTGATAACGATAAAAGTAATGAGTAAAAGAAAGCTGCCTTTCACAGTCAAAAATAATACTCTAGAAGAACATTTAAATTAGTGTTTTTTAGGGCAACGGTTACATAAAGTTGTATAATTTATATCACTAAGCATCTTGTAGTAAACACATTTAATCATCTTCTTAAAATTTTTCAGTGCCCCAATGGAAAAACAAGAGAGGAAAAAAAGAATAACAATTCACACAGTTTCTGGAATTGTTAACGTCCCACTGACAATACGTCGAACTTCTCATAACTAGAAAGTTATCACAATAACGACAAATGATACCATAAATGATTCCACAAACTTTTAGGAGTATTTTAGGAGAATGTTTGAGGTGCATTTGTTAGAACAGACACTGATGTTTGAGACGAAGGCCGGGTAAACAGACACCACCCGTACCCCCAGATTCCACATCCTCCGTCACCGCGCCGCTCCAGACTGCCTGCGAGGTGCAACACCAGCAGCCTCCGCGGTTCTTTCCTTGAAGCTTGAGAAGAGCATGAGCGGTATTATTTGTTAATTCATAAAAGCACAATACTCTTGATTTAATATGGCATAATTAATACTCACCATCAGCATCCAGCACATATGCAGTTTCTGCCAAAACCTTTTTTTTTTCATTGTGGGTCTTTGTACTAAGGAATAAGTAGGATTATACAAAATTGGTAAGAAGGACAAAGAGAGAACAACCTCTGAATTGATTCTCTATGTTATCAAAAGCATGGTAAATACCGTCCCACCCTTTACAGTCTATATGGACAGCAAACAGGAAGTTGTTTCTGTTCTCTGTTTTGGCTTTAATAAAAATCTAATAAAAGTTTGGGTTGTTTGCTTTGGTGAATAATTAGGGATGATCTAACTTTATTTTCTATCAAACTCATAACTACTACCTCCAACAAAGAGTACACTTCACTGCAGGAAGAAGTTGATCTTGACGTTGTGACTGGATTTGACGATTTCTTTTAAACTTTTCAGCATAAAATAAATGTATTGATCAAGATGACAAAGCTGCTTCCTTGTCTGTTGAAGTAGCAATATTTGCATCCAATTCTTTTTTGGGAATATATAAAATTATGCTCTAATTTTTAGCCATCGATCTATTGTTACCATATTTTATTTTTGACAAACCGGATCTTCTCGACGTTCTTTTTCCTGTTTGGTGGGATTGCAATTGTGGATATTGACCTTGCCAGGCTTCCAACGGAGCAGAGCGAAGCAGAAAATGGCTTGGCTCCACATTTTAACGGTGATGGATGGAGAAGACGTACGTGGATGGTGGATGTGGAATAATTCTCATTGATTAACATGATTATGCAAGCGCTCTGCAGGATGTACGTGAACGGGGCGGAGAAAAACAGAGGATGTGGAATCGGGGTTATTCATCCAAAAGGTGTTAGAATAAATTGCCTTCATGACACTCAGCAGGCTCTTCAAATTCTTTCAAAATAAATTTACTGTGCAATGATTCCCAGTTGTGTTGGAACCCTGAAACTGTCCTCACAAAGTTTTAAGGATAAAATCTTCCAAAAACGTATTTGTATGCTGAGGCGCTAATAGTTTCTTAGACTGGAATGAATAGTCAGAGTTCTGCTGGCTATGACACAGACCATAATTCCCTCAACACCATTTCTATGCTTGACCCATTACAGTTAGTTCTTGTAGCTTCCAAGCCACACATTTTATTATCTGTGGCTTCAGAGGTATAATAATTCGGAAACAGGACCCAGTGCTTTTGTAAATATAGTGTATGAAAACTCTTCTTAATTTGTCTAATTCTCCTCCAGTTCGCAGTCCTCCTCACGTTGATCATTCTTGCGGAGATTGCTGCAGCAATTCTTGGATACGTATACAGAAACAAGGTGAGTGTACACATCACGTTGTGATTCGTTCTGCGATTCCCTACAGAAGGGTTGCTCTTCATTCTGACCTCCACGCTGCTTCTTCCACATAGCTGTCAGTCGTCGTCCAGGACAGTCTTACAGAAATGATCAACAACTACAAAAATTCCTCAGTAGAATTCAAGAGAGCTGTGGATGACCTGCAGGAAGGCGTGAGTTCAGCTCTGACCGTCCGCTTTACATTGCTGAGATTAAACTTTTTACATCCTTCTCTTCCTTTATGATATGAAATCTTTTTTTCCCAAGTTAGAGCTCTGTATTTTGTTTTTTTTTTCTTGAATTGTTTTGCAGTGGAAGTGCTGCGGTGTGAATAATGCCAGTGATTGGGCGAACTATGGGGACGATGGGAAGACGGTGCCCGACTCATGCTGCAAGAATGTCACAAAAGGCTGCGGAAAAAAAAAAATGGATGATGCCGACAAAGTGTACCAAAAGGTAAACCCGAATCTCTGAATAAAACATTTACTCTTGAAGCATTCATAACTGGATGTCGTTGATGACCAGATAATGTCTCAGAAGCTGGAGAGATGTAGTTAGAGTAAGATAAAACTGGTGCTGTGAGACAAAACTCAGTCATGATGCTTGTAAGAAAGAGTCCATAAGGTTTAGAAGCTGCCTGTTCTTTGTAAAGGAATGATGAATCTTGATTACTGACATATTTGGTTTAAACAATAAACGTACATGTTTTTAACTGGGATCTTATCTGATAGAAACAGCCATCATACCCTGTGTCCAGCAAAAATAAAAGCATGATCAGTTGATAAAACACAACTTATTCTTTGTGTTAAATATGAGCCATAGGGCATGCTGCCATTTTATTTAACAAAAAAAGTTCATTCGCTTGTGTAATTTTTAACCGTTTAGCACCAAATGTATCATATTGGACTTTTTCAGATCTTTATATCATTGGGGTGTTATTTTTGTTCTTGAAAAAACGGATTTATACAATCAGACACATGAAGGGAACAGAAAATCCATAAGAAATTGCAGAGAAATGCCTTGTGTATCACAAACAACACAAAAAATGTATCTAACCCAACTGATTTAAAATTATTTATTTTATTTTTCAGAATTTTTAATGACAACATTTAGTTTCAAGAAATATATATTTTTTGGTTTCAGCTTTGCAGGGTTAAAATAAGGGAAAAATATAAATGCTTCATAAAAATGTATTGTGGATTTTCCTCTTAAGAGAACTATTTTATATAACAAAATAAAGACACAGTTTCCAAACTAATGACAAGAAATCTAGATCTAAAAACATATTTCTAGTCCTTTAAAGTCATACTGTTGTTCATTTAAAGTGTCTAAAAATGGTATTAGTCAATATACAATATTCAGAACCATTGTCCTCCATGTAAGGCTCAACAGCCACAGGTTGCAGACTCATGTGACTAAAACAAACTAGCAATTAAGATTGGAAAATAATAATATAATAATAATAATATTATTATACAGGAATTTTTAATAGTTTAAACATTTAACATTATATTCAGCCTGAGTCTGCAGCCTTTTGTTTCTACATGTCAGCTTCAGGTTCACTACTTACGCATCTAGAGGCTGAATTTATTGGCCAATGCTTTGAAAAATGGTTCAAGCTCAGTCAGACTGGATGAGGAAAAGCGATTAACATTCATTTGAATTCTCAGAATTCTCCATCTGTTGCAGCCTCCAAAACTTTTCTTCATTGTTCCTCATTTTGCTTTCTCTAGTTTCCCATCAGAAGTTTTAGATGCACGGCTTCATAAGAGGGTTTTGCATGTAGAATCTTGAACATATGAACTAAAAGTGGGAACTTGGAGGGTTTTTATGGGGGTACAAATAAAAGCTGACGAGTACACAGATTTTTCTATTCAAATTAAAGACCTATAATTTTCCTTCCAGTTTTGTAATTATTTACAGCCTGTAACTTTTAACTTCTTACTAATAAGGGTCTTTCACTCTTACTTTAAAAAGAAATATCATACTGTTGCCTTTGCAAGCAGACATCTGGTTGTTACACATTGAGAAAAGAAAAACTACCCATATATGACTGACGTAAAGTCATCACTGCAACACCCTTATGTGACGACCTTCTCTGTAACCTGAGGATTGGTTGCATTGTTCATTATGCAGTTAAAGGGATAAACTCTGGTCAGTCTATAGAGGAGAAGCTTGGTGATACAACCATACTAAAGCTTTAATCCCAAACTGTAATCTGCTTAAAAATCTTTCACCAGATGTGTCAAAGTGTTTTATTTAATTGCCTCAGAGTCAAGCAGAGTTGGCCGGTGTTCTGCAATGGAGAAGCTTGTTTAGAAACTTTCCTAATTTGGTGGATGATCTTTGTGCAGTTGTCCCTCTGGGAAGCAGCCACATATCAACTGCTACCAGGTTCATTTCTGTGTTTGTGTTACTTTCTAGGGTTGCCATGATGCCTTGGAGACCTTCCTGAAAAATAACATTCAGTGGGTGATAGTTGCAGCTCTGGTTATTGCTCTCCTGCAGGTACGTATGAGCGGGGAAACCAAAGCATACCGTTAGAGATACCAGTCATGCTTTCCTTTTCTAACACTTCAGACTTTATCAAGACTGTAATGGAAAAGAGAAAACTGTACTCTTTGTTGGAGGTAGTAGTTATGAGTTTGATAGAAAATAAAGTTAGATTATCCCTAATTATTCACCAAAGAAAACAACCCAAACTTTCATTAGATTTGTATTAAAGCCAAAACAGAACAGAAACAACTTCCTGTTTGCTGTCCATATAGACTGTAAAGGGTGGGACGGTATTTACCATGCTTTTGATAACATAGAGAATCAATTTAGAGGTTGTTCTCTCTTTGTCCTGTGTCTCTAAAATAAACTTTGTAAAAGGTTGACCGGATTTTCAAGCCATTAGCTTTGAAGAAAAGATGTAAAAAATGTTTGAGCTTAGTTTAAAACATGAGAAGCAAAAAAATAAGTAATTTTTATTTGTATGTCTTTCAGATTATGGGCATCGTGTTCTCTTGCCTATTGATGAGAGGCATCCGGAGCGGCTATGAAGTCATGTGATTCATTTATAAATAATTGCTGGGTGGTCAGGTCCTAATAACTGGGAGCTCAATTTCAAAACAGTTCATATGTTAAAGTTTCTATATTATTCACAGATGATTATATTTCTCCCTTATGGAAAATGTGGGGTTTTCAGTTTGATGATTGAACATTTTTCCTGCTTTGATTCTGTAAACACATAAGAAACTGTTAACATTCTAGATGAAAGCAGATAAATGCTTAAGGTTTTAGGAAAAAAACTAAACATTTTTAAGGCAGCATGTACTATTCTGTTTCTATTTTAGGGTTATATTTTATGGTTATAGTTTCATTTGTAATAAACTCTCCTTAAATGATATGGATTTTCATTAAAGACAAAAGAGAAAAGAAGAAAATGTATTTAGGATATTTATTTAAAAAAAAACAACAACATTCCACTGCATTATATGCAGAACTGCCCCCAAAAACACAACACTCAGAACTTAAACATCACAAAAAAAAACACAACTCATAAAGACAAGTTTAACTTCGCAACTCATACTTCAGATGTGAACGCAAACTGTCAAAGCTTGTGAAAGGCACAGGAAGCAAATATAAGCAGTGACACTGTATGACTCCAGCTGCTGTGTTTTACTTTCACTCAAACATCTGAAAAGCTTGTATGAAACTTTCTACTTGAATACTTAGGAAAGCTTTAAGTCTCCACATAAAGAGAATGATTGGTAATAAAAGTAAACAGTAAAGTGCTATCAAAACTCTTGGTGTATATGTGTATGATGCAACCTAAATATTTGAAATGTGAGTTTGAGGTGAAACTTTTCCTCATGTAAGCATACTTGACTGTGTCTCATCTTAAAATCTTATATTCTTATGTAATTTGCTGCTGCTTTTGAATGGAAAAAAGGAGAAGTGTTCCTAGTATTCTGAATATCTTTGTCATATACTGATATGGGAAAGTAAAAAGAAAAAAAGCACAAAGTGAGGTAAGAGCACGAGAAAAAACGTCCATACATTCTGAGTGCAGGAAAAAAAAGCTCTCCTTTCATTTTGTTATAACTGAAATGCATCAGATCTGAATCATCAAATCCTTTTTTTTTCTCCAGTGGAATCATTGCCGTTTCCCCAACTTGCATTTGCAGCAGTGCAACAACAATAACTCAGTCTAAAGCAGAAGCTATGCTCACGATAAAGCAGTAAAGTCCTGAAAAAAAACAGGAAGAAGAGACGCTTTACCCAAACACTGCTGGTTTCTATGCAGTGCCTTTTAAAATATTAATACCCCTTTAATGTTTTTACATTCTGTCACATTACAACCACAAAGTTTATTATATTTTATGCAGAATGTGTGACACAACCTCAAAGTACAGCATAGCTGTAAGGTGGAAGTAGAAGTATAAAAAGTTCAAAATACAAAGTACTCATAAGAAAATGAAAAGGATGGCATGCATGGTTTTTAGCTTTTTACTCCCTTAAATAAAATCCAGTACAAAGCCTTCAACATTGGCGCTTAAAGTGCCCTAATCTCTGTATAGACACAGATGTATCCAGAAATCAGAGGTTCATTAGAGGACATTGCCAAATAATGAACAACAAAGAAGAGGGTAGATGGGTGAGGCAGAGGCTTAACGTAGGTTCAGATTATAAACAATATCCCATAACTAATGGAGCAGCGTTTAATCCGTCATCCAACCAAAGATAAGATACAGTCCAAACCAAGATACAGTCGGGATCTCTAGATGAATTCCACAGAGATGCTAACGGGCAAATTTTAGGAATGGCTTTATCCACCTCAGGAAGTCTTGGAATGATGGGAAGTCTTGAAAGATGAATATGCACAGATGATCTGAATTCAATCTGAGATTGAGCAGAAATAATCTGAGGTGAGTGCAGCTCTTTCCCTCTACTTCTATGTGCTGCTCTATCACATGCAATTAAATATTAGGAGAATTAAGGACTGTGGTTCTAAAGTGAAGAAATTTTGAAAAAAAAAAGGGGTATAAATATTTTTTTCAGGCTCAATAGTAAAATGCATCAAATGGAATAAAACGTCCTGTTAAGGTTCATAGCTGCAAACTACACACTTCTTCTGTCTGATAGAGACACTTTGACGTCATATTTTTAAATAAAATGTCCCCAGAGCACAGGGTGTGTTTGTTCCTTCAGATAGTAATTTTTCTTCTTAACCTTATCTTGTAAGGAGTTTTTTTTTTTTTTTTCCCCTTTTGCAGTACATACCGAAAAACTCTTAGGAAGTTGAGCAACGCTGCACAAAAGGGACCATAATCGCGGAAGCAGGTTTCCTGTCAGTGGCGGCTTGGAGCGCTGGGGTAGTTTGCAGACAGAAGTACGAAGCAGTGCAAAAGAAGTGATACCTCTGACTCTGCAAAATAAAAAGAGAGAGAGATACATGTTGAACGTTAGGGTAAAAATACGACGGGTTGTATTCATCAACGTTTCTGTTTATAAAAGTAGTCTAGGAAGGACCCTGCTGTCTTTTATGGACGGAAAATGAATTTAGGTCATCACACCCACAAAGCAGCATGTGCTACTACCAACCACAGCAGGTTCAAAGGTCACCAACACTAACGTACCATTTCACATTCGTCAATCCATTTTAATCAGATTTGATCCACTTACCTGACCTGGTTCGCACAAACACACCAAGATATCAACCGATACAAGATGAGAAATTTGTGAAGCTCAAAGTATTTCCTTCTTTACCTATAAAATGATCTAAACTTTGAGAAAGAGAATAAAAGTTGAACAGGAGTTCCTGGTTCTAATAAAACACCCTATTGATGCTCTAAGAGGTAAGTTTCAGTGGAGAGTTGAAGTAATCATGGCTGGTATACATCTACAGAAGAGTTTTAAATTGTAGTTATAAGCGTTTCACAAAATATATCTACTTCCCAAAATAAATCTGTTAGACACTCTGTTCTCCAAACTCATCTCAACTTTCCAAAAGCCCCAGCAGCCAATCTGATGCTGCAGAGTTTCTTAGTTTGCAAAGTTCACTCAGAGAAACTCATATCTGGATCTGCAGTCTTTTTGTCTCTTTTCCACAGAGCCCACTTGCTTACTTAGTTAACCAGCATCTAACTTGGTTTGGATCCACCTTGTGAAAATCCTTCTAAAGACACTGAAGTAAAAATAGCTCCTTGTTCTCTTTGACACGGTGGATGAAGAGGAGAAACTCTTTACTAATATAAGTTCACTTGTCTTCCTTTCAAACCATAGAGTCATGGGTGCACCCCCACCCTGTCATATTCAGTGACTTTTACAAACTTCTTGTCTTGATCTTAGAAAAACTCATACTTTGTTTCTATTTGATTAGATCTTCAGTCATTTCCGGAAAAGTTATTTTTTTTCTTCTTCATTTAAAAATGTGTTCAGCTCAGAATAGCTTGATCTGTTATTATTCAAACTGACCATTACATACAACGAAAAGCCTCTGCTACCAGCAGGAAATAAAGTATTTGAACTTTTCTAAATTGAACTGTGAAACTGTTTCATGTTCTGGTTTGTTTTGTATCTTTACAGTTGTGGCTACTTGTATCTATAAAAATACTTAATAAAACCTCCACAAGAGAAACACAGCGTGTTCAGTAGTGAGGGAGGAGGAGTCCTTTCTGCGGCTTCTCTGAGCTGAGAATGTCATGTAAAGGATGCCTGGTATGACACTCTTCATCGCTCAACACTTGTACAAGATTTACAAGTTCAGTGTCCTCTCTATCAGTGGCAATTGGTCTATGGGAGGATTTCCTTTCAAAGTCCACAGTCATCAACTGGTGTTCAGGAAATGGCCATTTCTCCTGCTCTGTTCTGTATTTTCCTCTCTCCTTCACTCCCTTCTTACATGCCACAGTGGCTCCATCATCAGAACCTTTCTGGATATGGAATGTCCCGGAATGGCGTGAAGACAAAGAGACGCGGCATAGTTCCCTGCAGCGACCCAATAGTCCTTGACATACTGCGACCTCTCAGTGAGATCCGGGTCATAAAAACAGGTTCCCTCCCATCCTCTCCCGTCTCCCCTTTAGTATTACAGTCTGGATCATATTGAAAAGCACTTGTAGAATTAAAAACTATCAGCCACGCAATCTAAGAAACGACATAGTGGCGAAGCATAAGGAAAACATCATTCACTGCCATATTTTCCTGATAGGCCAACTAATGGGTCCAGTTCCTTCCTACCTTGGGTTTGAGGAGTCCCAGCCTTTCCAATGTCTGTTACACTTTTTGAGGTATAAAACAGTGCCAGAGGTGGTTCACAGTTATTTAGTTAGAGCAAACTAAAATAACATTTCCAAACATGGAGAAATACAGAGTGGTACAGCTGGTCGAAGAAAAGACAAAACAGAGAGATTGTCAGAGGCCTTGCTGCCATTTAAAGTGCCCTTACATTGAGGAAGAACAAGAGAGAAAAGGATCACAATGGATAAGAGGAGTAACCTGAAATAAGCAAGATTGATGTGTAATTCAATCTGAATTCTACACAGTATGGATCTAGAAATCCTCCCATAGAAAGTGTTCGTAAAAAAAGAACATTAGGTCCAATTTTACAAGCGGACTGGGTACCTGCCTCCCATGTCCAATCAGCTGAGAGGCATCATCTTGCTTGCAAGATAATAAGAGAAGTGCAAAATATATATATTTCTGAGAGTCTGAGATTGAATAAAACCTACTAACCTAATATAGATTTGAATTTATGTAGCAGACTATTGCATTTTACAATGTGTTAACAGGCTTTATCTCCCGTGTTTGTTTTGGATTTCCACCTGGTACCGGACAGCTTGGATTCTGGGAAAATTTATTTTGTGTTGGATTGCTGGACTTTATTTGCAAAGCTAACAGACAGGAAATGAGATGAATTGAGGAGCAAGACATGCAAAAAAAAGAGTCTAAGCCTCCTGACCTTAGAAGAAGCAGACTGTTTTCAAAAATCCCTAAATAGTCTAGCTGCCACTTAAAATGCAACTTCCACCTAATTGCTCAATTTAATGATAATATTACTATGGACCTGTGGTTTTCTATGAACATGGAGCTTAAAATTACCTTAAAACATTTCAGATCAAGACATTTAAGTATTAGAATAAAAGAGATGTTTAAAAACACATACCTTTTAATGCAGAGGACACCTGAAGCCACTGGGACAACCACTCACGAGACTGGTTGGTACCAAGACTGTCAGCATTGATTCCCCTTACATAACAAGCCTGCAAGAGGAAAGTCTTACATCATCCTGTGAAACACTTTTAGCTCGTGAAAATAAAAACACAGCATGACGAACCTGTCTCAGTTCTGAGTCACTGAGCTGATGCGGGCCCAGTCGGCTGAGGGCTCGATCCAGCTGGAACAGCTCCAGGGCGTGGCTGTTCAGTCTGCGGCCAATCAGGAAACCGGGGAGAAAAGGCGTCAGGAAGAGGAGGGAGCTGATGTATCTCTGATCACCCAGAAACATAAACATGTTCAGCAGAGTGAAGATGTATTCCTGTGAAAAACTGTCAGAAAGGTTTTTTACTCACCATATGATTACTCCTCAGTGTGTTTACAGCCAACGGGGCTCCGGAGAACAGGCTTTTGACCGCAAGGATTTCGGACACTTTAGGGTTTCCTCCACTCTGCACCTGAATGCATCAGAAACTGGTCAAGACAAAGCTGCAAAGGACACTCTGTCTGAAGCTTTGCAGCATCAGTCACATTTCTCTTCACCACTGATGCAAAACATCGTATCTTTCCGTAGAGAAGCGCTGCACTGGAAAATGTTCAAGTACTTTTTATTCAGTGGGGGAAAAAATCTGTTCAGGAAAAATTGTTTAAAAAAAAACAAAACAATCAAGAACACCTTTGAAAGACATACAGCTCAAGTCATTTCTTTTATTAATGCAACATTTTATAAATCTATTAAAAGTTTCTAGGGTGTTATAATTGCTGATCCATTACCCGTAAAGCAAATAACCTGAAACAGTCGTTTTATTTTAGGAATTAGTCAATATGCAGGAGAATGACCTAAATCGTGGGGCAAATCTCTCCCTGCAAACTCTTAACAGAACGTACTTGTCCCAGTATCATCATTTAGACCCCATATACTTGACGTTTGTTATTAAAGCAGAAAAGTATTCTCTATCCAAGCATTGCAAGCGTAACCTTGCAGTGTTCTGTAAACTGGAATTTCCGATGAAACTGCGTCATACATTTTCTTACCTTAGCGCAGAGATTCTTCAGAAGACCCTGCAGATGACCTTTTTTCACCTGTTGGCTTGTATACTCCAGCTCTTTCAGCACTGCTTGGTGCTGCTGCGTCCTGTGGGAATGGTATAATCTCCGAAACTCCAACTGTTGTTGTGGAGTCCAGAAATGAGGAATCAGAAGCTGACGAGGGAAAAAGTACCTGAGTGTGAACGGGACAATCAAACAGAAAAAAAAAAATCACAATATGGAAGATTTTGATCTGAGAATTACATTTACAAAAGTTGGTCAACTCAATGAAAAAAAGGAACTAATACTAAAAACTTACATCAGGACAAAAACCAGGTAGTTTGCAAAGGGAGGAATGGATATAAGCAGGAGTGGGATGGCCTTTATTAGGTCTCTGCGAAACTGTGAAGCATAGATCAAATAAGTGTGTATTGGAAAGATATCAAAAAACAGTGAATTTAATTAAAAAAGGAATTAAGCTCAGATAATTTCTATAAGAAACTGTATGAAACTCATGTAGGTCAACCAGCTATGAAGCAAACAGGATTGAGGTGACTCATTTGTAAGCACATTGAGTTTAATGTCATAGTCTTATGAGAATATCATAACTATTCTGATATATTCTATTTCTGTTTATATAAATAATATTTTATTCTAGGTTTATTAAAAAAAATTGGGAATCTGTTTCGTTTTTCTATATTAATTTTTCCATCCAAGCATTTTAAGTTTTGTCCACTTGCTCCTAAATTTCTGGGACATTACAACTTAAATACAAACACACATAATAACGAGATTATTTAGAATAATTTTGTAAATGAATCAGATCTGCAGAGTTTAGGTGCCTTATCAAAAATACCGGATTACAAGCATTTCCTCAGAGTAGCAGAGACAATGACATGATGTTGCCACCAGGGGGCACTGTTGCTATGTACAAGAAATTTTTATCACTTTTAAAGTTGTTTCCTCTACAGTTGGTTTTAATTGTGCTGCTGTTTAAGTGCATCGTCTTTCTGCAGGTAAAAATGCAATAGAGAAGCTGGTGAGGTTCTCCTCTAAGGAAGGAGAAGATGTGATTGGGTGTTCCTTTCAACACAAATGAAGGCCAATGGTATTCGGTTAGTGCTTCTCAGTTATTTAGAAAAGAGAAATGGCATTTAAGTTCCCACAGCTATGAAAGGCAGGTGTGTCAATGGAAAAGCCAAAATTCAAAAAGAAGCAAACAGGTTCACCACTCATGCAAAAAAATCAACTTACAAGAACCCCCCCAAAAAAAGTTATAAAAATCTGAATTACAAATAGGAACCACAAAAAGGTAGTAGTAAAGTAACCGTAAAGGACAAAAGAAAAAAAACTTCATAAAAAGAAATACTGTGCATTCAATATAATGGAAGTTAAAATAAAGTCTAAGGCAAGGTAAGTTTATTTCTATAGCACATTTTAGTAGCAAGACAACTCAAAGTGCTGTAAATACTAAGAAAGCACAGGGTGATATGTATAGCAAGATAATAAAAAAAAAAAAAGGATTGATAATAAAAAAAAAAGTTTATAGCTGTTGGAGCTTGTTTTTCAGTGTTTAGTCCTGTGTCTCTAACTGTGACTAACTGGATGTGCTCATCCTCTGACATGTGAGCTGGCCTGGAGCTTATCTGCCTGCCTGTGTCTTCCCTGGGTGGGGCCGCCTGTAGAGCTAGTTAACAGTTGCCTTTTATATCTCTGCTTCTTTCTCTATGTCTGCTTCTGTCTCCTTGAACCCCAGTCGGCCTCGGCAGATGGCGGCCGCTCACACTGAACCTGGTTCTGCTGGAGGTTTCTACCTTGTAAAAAGGAGTTTTCCTCTCCACTGTCGGATTGGTGTGAGGGATTGATGTCGAATCAGCGTGTTGATGCAGTCAGCTGGTTTTCCTTAGAAAACTTTTAAGCAATCTGACTGTATGATTTCAATTGAATTGTCTCTGTAAGGAGCCTTGAGATGACATGTGTTGTGAATTGGCGCAATATAAATAAACTCATTTGAACTGAATAGAAGGGATGCTAAGATGGACTACTGGGGAATGTTACATATGATTTATGTGGTATCTGATGTAAACTCATTACTAACACAAAATAAGACCATGACCTTTAAGTAGGATTTAAGCCAGTCCAGTTCTGGATCAGAAACCAACCCAGTTTTAGTAGTTACTATAATAGTGTTAAAGGCTACACTAAAGTCCAATAATACCATCATTGTTGATAATCCACAGTCTCCATTTACACGGATACCATTGAACACCTTGACGAGGACAGTCTCTGCCTGGAAGGAGTCAAAGCGGCTGGTCTTTGTTAAGAAGGCGCTTAACTGCTGAAACAGATTTTTAATACTGAGGAAGCAGCTTGTCCAAGTTTCTTTCTTTTTTTAACTGCGGTTTGATCATTACTGTTTTTAGGGACTGCTGGAAAACACTAAACAAAAGGGAATTATTATTTGAGTTAAATCAGATGTTACGACAGGGAGAGCTTTCCTCAGGAAGACTGTTGGTACAACATAGTCATCTGGCTGGAAAGCCACAAAATGTGCATATTCGACCATCCAAGTGAAAAAGAACAACCGGCCATTCACAAACAGAACTGAGTCAGAAACTATGCAAATAACAGCATGGATATAAAACCATGAATGAGCTTAACAGGACGGTCGTTTCTCATTTAATTGTTAAACCCGACACTAATCTAGTGAGTAATCTCTAAATTGCTACGTGTTGCATGGTTATCTTGTTTGATTTTGTTTTTAACAATCATATTAAGTCTTTGTAACAAATTGGCTTTGCTATGATCTATTAGTATGAAGAAGAAACAAAACACCCTATTACCAAATGAGAAGACTAAAACTAAACAAATGTACCTATCCATTAATATAAAAAGGTTCTTTCAGAAGACACATTCACCTGTCTAAGTTTTTCCATCTCCCTGTAGTGCAAATCCTGGAATTTTACTCCATCCACCACCATTTTGCCTTTTATTCTCCTCACATCTCTGGCATCTTGGAAAAGCATCTTGAATCCTTGAAAAGGTCAGAGACAAAGACAGAGGTTGGACAAGGTTGACACGAAATCTTGATCTGGTTTTATTTTGAACCCAAAACAGCTTGTTTACCAGGTTAGTCGGTTTCCCTTTAAACAAGAAAAGATGGAAGATTTACTTTTGTTTTTTGAGTTATATTTACCCTGAAACTAGATGACAAAAATACCCAATCGAGCACTAGTCTATCTTTAGCTCAAAGTCATAAAAGGTGGTCACCAAGGACAGCTGTAGGGAGCCATCTGTTATCTATACTGGCCTATTCATGTTCAGAGGGCTGACTATACCAAACCTTTGTGCTGTGAAAATTAGGAACATTTTCACAAATTCTCCATCAGATTTAGGTTTCTTTATTTAAACTGACTCATTTCTAACACATGTTCTCAGTTCTAATCAACTCTTCCCTATGTTAGATGTGTTTCTGCTCCAGTATACCTGATTCAAACATCAGCACTATTATAAAATGCCATTTATTAAAGGCAGGTTTGTGGCAGCAGGGAAACACCAAAAACACAGAGGACAGATGGGTCTTGAGAAGGAATCACTTATTCAGACCATCCCAGTACAGCTCTGGTTAAAACGTTAAATGTTTTTAATTGTCATCAAGGGCTGAAATAATGAACGGGATGAATCATAAAGGATTATTGAAATAAAGGTCAAATAACTAATGTTGTAATCCTTTAGTGGCGTATCCAGCCTGCAATCCTGACATCTGCTAAAGGAAAACTCATCCACAGCAGGTAGTAAGCCAAAAAGGCTTAAAAATATAGATACTTTTTGAATTTAAAATGAAAAAAACCCTCTTGCTCCATTTAGAACGTCCTAAATAGTTTTTCTGAACATCCGTTTTAGCCATTTAAAACACATTCTAATGTGCAATAAATGTTTCTGTCTTCAGTTTCAAACATTTTTTTATTAAGGTATTAGGATTTACTAAGAGTCCAAACTTTAGAGATAAGAGAATTTCGACCATAGCGACACTTCAAAGCACAAAGGCGACGCCCAGAGTTCAAACAGTTCAAGTTAGCCGCTCATAGCATTGCTAAAGATATGAATAAACCATGCTAAACTACAGAAAAATAGACAACAGATCTTAAATATCACATCATAATCTCTGCTTCTACCTTGTGTTAAGTAAAAATAATAAGGGTTGTTTGAGATGGATGAAACTGACAGCTTCTTTGTTACATGCACAGTTATAGAAAGTAAAATTCAGACAATAAATAAAGATGTAAAGAGGTATCTGTAAGACTATATTCATTATGTTAGTAGAGAATGATGCTGAGGTTTCTCAACTAATGTTACTAATGAGTCAATATGATATGATATGATTGGTTTTAGATTAAATAAAAACATATTGGATGTGGCTAACAACAGAACTATAATATGGAGTACAACCTCTCAAACATTGAGCTTTATCGTAATGGTTGTGTATTTTGTGAAATAATTACCAAAAGTATTGGGTCTGTCACAGATCTGCCTGCCTATCTGAGCCGAACTATTGTATCCCCTTGCAAAATAACTTGCTTGGTCTTCCGGTTGCACAAACCTTCTAACTCCATGGCTCTACTGAGAATATATTTTTTTTAAATAATCAAATAATAAAAAAAAACGTTACTATATTAATCAAGCACTATAAATCAACAGCTGCTGTCCTAAACGCCTGCCTCAAATTCTGGATTTCAAGTCTAACATGTTTCCTTCCAAGTTATATCCTGAAGTTTCATGGCATCATCCATACTCCAGTTATCACTGATCAGCCTCCTTGTTCCTGCTGAGGAAAAGCAAACCCACATAATGATGCCACCTCCACAGGCAGCTCACCTTAGAAGGCTGAGAACCTTTAGGACAAGATGTAAACATCTAAACACAGACCAGCAGTACACTCAGGCTCATCCCCGCCCATGAGTTTTAGAGATGTCACAGGTGAGCACACTTTGATCTTACCTTGCACAAAGGTGTGATGAAGCTGGTAAAATCGAGGAAAGCGTTTTTTCAGGAAACCTTCATATTTGGCATTTGCCCACTGGAGTCTGGAAGAAACATATCGTCCAATACCTCGTCTGACTTTAGAGGAAGTGTAATGTCTGCACAAAGGTAACCTGTGACGCGAAAAGAACAATAACATGATATGAAATGCTACCTTGTCACTAAGATATAAAGGTACATGTTAGATGAGCTGTAGGACATAATCAAGTAGGAATTTCTGGGGAAAACCGTGTCAGACACACATTTTTACTTCTACACATATAACCAACGGTTGTTATATCGATTTAATTGCACTTAACCTTTGATTATTTCGCAAGTGTTTAGCTAGCTTAGCGAAGAGTAGTCATATATATCTAAAAAGAAGGTAATGAATGGTAAATATTCACGCACCTGGACTGACGGGAAATGTCAAGAAGATATATGCCATTTGTTGTACTGTTTAAGCTCAGACTACCCAGTCGGATCAACGACAACCGGCTACACAGCCTGGAGCAGGACAGCGCCATGTTTGACAGGAGGAAGGAAGAGTTACCGTAATGACGATATGATACAAGAAAGCTGACCGTCAATCATTTACCGTAAAACACTGAAGGATAAAGAAATTATTTGTGGAACTGGCTCTCTTTAGACGGTTCTACCTGTTCTTATTTTCTGTCCTTAATCTCTATCAGTTCAATATCAATAAAAACATTGCTATATAATTTTTAGTCAGACACTTAAAGTAGATTGTGCATTTTTCTATCATAGCCAAAGTGTGATTTGGACACTAAACGTGCTAAAAGATGCAGTGAAAGTAATGTCCCCTCTTATTTGCCCTTTTTGCAAAGGACTTAATTGAGGGTTTGGAACAATGGCGTAACTAGCAAAATCACTATAAATTTTACTCTAGTGAAAATCTCATCTCCTACCTGGCCGGTTCAACTAGGATCTTCTCCCACTTTCAAGAACTGAAAGCATTTTATTATTTGAGTAATAAATACATTTTATTACTGTACAGGTTCTTCTGACATATTTATCATTCTCTAAAAAACTGATCACTTTTAGCTTTGTTTTGTAGATACAGATCTTGTTCCATCTTCATTTCTGAGGAAATGCCATATTCTTCACCTCACTATTTTTTTTGTATAATCTTTTTAATCTTCTTTTTGTCTTTGTCCAAACTTCAGGGCATTCAATATTCTCCCATGGTGCTACTATGAGACCTTATCTATTTTCTACAGCTTCTTAAACCTGTTCCTAAAGGATGCACCTCTTTAATTTTAACATTGTTTGTAGCATTTCTTGGCTTTTGAATCTCTGAAACAGTCCAAAATGTTTCTTTAAAGCAATTTGAGTGTATCTCATGCCTAGTTGTTGAATGTTTTAATATATATATATATTACATTTTTAGTAGATGGAATCAAATTTTGTACAATTGTGTGGTTTATTTCAAATTGCTTACTTAAGTATCATAACTGTAAATAAATATAATAAATTATAAATACAGTGACCACTAGATAGCATGACTTTCCAAAGCCCCTTTACAAAAACAAATTATCAAATGTCAGTAAATGCAAATGAAAAACCTCTATCTATGAGATGATTTTATTATAAATGAAAGATTTCACTGTTGAGTGAAAAAACATGGCGCTATAAAACATTTCTTGATGAAAGCAGTTGTCTAGGAGTGACCCCAGGGTGGTAAGTGCCAGGATAATTCAAGTGTGCGGGCTGCCTGCCAGTACTCCCGGTCAAATGTACGTGACATTATTGGTTTCATCTGATGACTGTCTATTTAAATGATATACAAATAGAAATGTTGTAAAGTTTCCTTAGAAATGAGGACATGTAGGACTTGACTCTTAGAAAGTAGGCCACAAAATTTAAAGATTAGCACCTATAATAGGTCAGTCAGTGGTTTTATTAATGTTAGGTGTTCAGTGTGCTATATTTCCTTTCTTGATCCAGAGCAAAATCTAACAAGACTGATGATTAATGAAGCAGTATTATGAGAAACGCATTCCCCTTTGTTAGGAAAACTAAAGTGAATCAATTTTAATTGATCAAGTAAAATCTAAAGTTTTTTATAGGGCATCTCCTACCTTAACACCTTACCTGTACCACCCTTAAGAATACATTTTGTTTTTTTTTGTGTCGAGGGTCAAACAATAGCGGTTAAAGCAGCTTGATATTTTTTTGTAAACTGTTATACAGTTTTTTGCTGATTGAATTGCAGTTTATCCAACCTGCACACATAGACAACTGTGTCGTCAGTGTACATCTGCAAAATGTCCTTGAGACCGATCTCAGATAGACTATTAATATACAAACCAAGAATGGGACCTAAGATAGTTCCTGGAGGAACCCGTTTTGATTTTGTAAAAATACAACTTAGTATCATCATCGACAACAAATCTCTGTTTAAAATGACAGAAACCAAGACACTGATTGTTATGAGAATCCAAAAGATGAATGTTTAAAATTAATAACTTGCGATTAAGAAAAGCCTTTTTGAATCGAGGTACATTTCACAAACTATTTTTCCTCTGTTAAGTGGGTGTTTAATCTGTCCCAACAGCAAAAAAGTGGCAGTATCTGTTAATTGGTTATGTCTAAAGCCAAATTAGAGAGGGTGAAGAAGGAGTTTAGCTTTGAAATATTTCAGACGTTTTTCTGATAATATTTTGAAACACTTTTGACATGGCATGGAGGAGACATACTGGTCTGAAGTTGCTAACTTCCTGTGAGTTCCCTGCTTAGAAATAGGTTAAACAAGAGCTATTTTCAATGCATCAGGAAATAGCGCTGCTCTAATTGAAAAATAGCGTTGAGGACCGAAGAGTCTGTATAGGTCGTGCGCTAAAGCACTGCGCCAACGCTACGCCTCTGGTAAACCAATCACAGCACCACCTGAGCCCGGTGTGACGTAACTCCCTAGACAAGAGATCTAACTTCCAAGGTAAATTGAACGCAGCATGGAGGTTTTCAGTGTTTAGACAGTTTTTAATGTTAATATGTATGTATATATATATATATATATTAACCTTGTAACACTTAATGTATATATTTCAGATAACAAATGTCAGCGCATGAAGTTTAACTTCAAGCAGCGTTATCATTTGCATATTCATAACCTCCCTTTTTATTTTTACATGTTACAAAAATAAAAACGCATTAGTAGTGTTTAGATAATCCAAGCTAATGCGTGGAAACTGTGAATGCCAAAGGTCGATGGTAAATTATTTAATTTTAAATGTGACGCACTGATGCTAGCCGTGTTAGCGCGAGTTTAAAGGTCACGTGATCATTAAGAGTTGGTTGCTTAATCTTGTGTCTGTAGACACCTTGCTTGGACATTGTCCTTCAGTTTTGGCGGTGTGGTTATACGTTTTCACACAGTTGGTCAAAGGCAGCTCTAACAGAGATAAAGCTCTCATTTCCAGTGACTGACCGCCATTAAATCGTAAAGCACGAATAAAGAACCAGCTAGCGTTGTCGGTATGGAATCTAGCTGTTAGCAAATTTGGCTGAGGGAAAACTTTTTGGTGTTTGTCTGGAGGGTGAGTAGAAGTTATAACTTTTCCAAGCGAAAATAATAACTTAAGTCCTATGACAATTGACACTGGGCAAGTAAGCTTTCGTGCTCATGAAAAGGAAACGAAAATTAAAATAGCAATTTTGATTGAGGGGGAAATTTGAATTTTTGTATCTTATGCTGGACTGAAAGCCAAAGAAGGGTCTGTTGTTGCTAAAACATAGTTTGAATCCTCAGTTTTATTTTTTTATACGATTTCAATTAAGAGGGACAAAGGTGCATTATGTCGAAGACACGTAGTTTTCAAAAAACCTCCTTTTTTAGATTTGACTGAAGTTGCTCCAGTCTACATGGCTACTGCCCCAAACATGAGATCCAACATTGGACCACATCAACAGCAACAAGCGGAAAATGATGGTAAAACTCAACATGTTAAAGCATCAATTATTTGATATCTGCCAGCTCTCAACAGTATTTTACTCTTTTAGACAACTTGGATCCAGAGAGGCTTTTGCAGTGTCCTTTTGATAGAAACCACCAAATCCGGTCCTGCCGTTTCCCCTATCATTTGATTAAATGCAGGAAGGTAAGTTGGTATTGAAGTCGGGGTATTGCTGTGGGAACAGCTTTTAAAGTTCATACTGTTTATGTTGGGCAATGAAGATACTAAAAGCTGCCACAGGAAACGAGATTAAAACTAATGCTGCAGTAAAGGACATTGTTAGCTTAGGAAGTTTTTTTTGTTTTTTTTTTTTTATTGAGAACTTTTTTACCACGTTGGTTTTAAAGCGGTAAGTTTTAGTGTATCTGGTGACGTATTCACAGCTATGTGAATTTTCCTCATTTATCCTACAGACTTATTTGGTATTTCTATCAAGTGACTTTTTTTCCTCAAATTTCTGAACTCAATATGCCATTATATCAATCTGGAACGTTTCTTTAAATTATATTAGATGTATTAAAAAAAGAAATTGGAGAAATCACATTTTTATTTCCAACCTTTGCTTAATACTTCATTGATCCACCTTTGGCTATGTGCTTCTATAGGGAGTTTGATTCATTAGCTTGTTGGTACCTTAGAAGTGCTATTGTGTTTTTTATGAAAACATTAGATTTTAACGGTTTGATATTTTGTAGTATAATCAAAGGATGTTTTCTTTGGACACTAAACCACTAACCTAAATTTAAACACCCTTTTTCTTTGTAAATTTTGGAAAGGACTTCCTTCCATCCATTTCTAACAGTTTTACTTCAAGCATTGGTGTAGAGGAATTTAGTTGAGAACTTGGAACAATGGATAAACCAGCAAAACCATTGTAGATGTTAATGCAGTGAAGATTTCATTGTTCCTACGTGTATTCAGCAATTCTACATCAAACTAGGCTCTTCCCCCACTTCCAATAACTTGGGATTTTCTTTTAAGTAGATTTAATGACTGTTCTGATGCAACTGACTGATTATTTCTTTTGAAAGAATCACCCAGAACTCGCCAATAAACTGAAAACCTGTCCATATAACGCTCGACACCTGGTTCCCAAGCATGAGCTGGAGCGTCACACAGAGACCTGCGCGAACAGAATATCAGTGGACACTGAAGATGGTAAGTTAATTTTATTTGTCATTAATCCCAAACTGTCATTTTTTTTGACTGAATTTTTTTGTGTGTTTATTTAAACAACTGGAGACGTCGGGCGTGGCTGGCATGTCCCTGTCAGTACTTGGACAAACCCAAACTCAACTGAAGACTGGGAGAGAGGTACGTTTTTATAACGCCAACAGGTTTAGAGATCAGACTAATTGTATGTAATGATTTAAATCAGTGTTTGGCTGAGTGAAAAGTCTCATATTTGACCTATGAGAGCGATCATTCTTCTGAGTTATCATTCTTTGCACAGCTGATCACTTTGGAATGTCAAGGTATCTGCTCTTATTTTGCAGAAGCTGACCCGGCACCAACCCCCTTTGTGTTGGGGGAAACCTCAAAGTTGAACCAAATGTAAGTAGTAGCCTTGATCTCATGGGTCTCTAGGCTTAATGTTTTGCTCTGTTTGCACAGGTCGGACTGACTTTCTTTTGGTAGTTGCACCAAAACTGCATTTAAAATGGCAACTTTTCAAGTTCATTTGCTTCCACTAGAGCCTAAAAATAACATTAAATATGTCTGCAGGTTTCATTTCAGTGCCGAAGCTTTAATCACTCAGACTCTCACCGTAAAAAATCATTAGCAAAATACGGCAAACGCTGACGCACTAACGGCTGGAGCACGCTCTGCCTCCCATCCTAAAGTTTTCATTGGTTTGGGTTTTTTTTTTTTTCTCCTTCCTCCCAGTGTTTTAGAATAAACAAGCGCGTTATCTCCTTGAGGTTCTAGATGTCTGATCATAGAGGAATGAGTGGTGAAGGGTTGTCGTTTTAATTTTCTTTCTGCCATTTTTTTTTTATCAGCTGTGCAATAAGAAACCAGTTGCATGTGCAACCAAATTAGTCAGACTCTTGATTACACTGAATATTTTCTGAGTTTTTCTTTTATACTGAGCAGTTTTTTTTTTTTTTGGTTTTTCTCTGCAGACTGGCTAGCAACAACCTTGGTACAAACGTCAGAGCACCCACTAATCTCCCATGGTCCAGGTCCCACACATAAGCTGTTCCCATTAAGGCCTGCTGCACCTGTACATTTTTGGATAACTCTGAAAATCACAAGATTGATGGTTTTTTTTTTTGTTTATGTAAAGTACTGTTGTTGGATAAGCTTTGCATGGGAGTGGGATACTGTTAAGGAATTGGTGCCATTTAGGACATAGTGATTTGACAGAGCCTCGGGCCTCGCGTCCGTATCAAATGACACGTACAGGATGTCCAAATCACGCTGCTATACCGACCTGACCATGAAACTCGTCACTTGGCCTTCACCATAAACTCTCAGGAATGTTCCTGAAATGCATACCTCCTAGGCGTGTTCTCACTTTATGCAGCAACACTTGTTCTGTTTTTATTTTTTTTTTATCCTGAACAATGTGTGAGGAGCTGTCCAGTTCTTAAGCTGGCCTGTCGCGCCGTGACTCTGCCTGAAGTTTGTGATCTCCTGTTGTTGTCTGCATGCCTAACGGGGTACGTTCACATTGCTCTCGCTTTCCAGAGTTACAGCTGAGGCATGGCGTTGGCTCGATCACAAGGGAGCTGCTGTCCACGCTATCTTTATCAGTGTACCATCACACAGGGAGGCTGTGTAATCGGTGATGCTGACTATCCAGTTTCCCTTGTTGCATAAGTTCTACGTGTTTCCAAGGTTATGAAAGCTTCAGTTTTACGTTGTGTTACTGTACCAGACTGAGGAATCTTTAGCGAGAACCTGAGATTGGTGCATTGCAAAACACCTGTTCATGCTACATTGTTGCTTCAGGTTAATTGTAAATGTTAGTGGAGTCGGTCGCCCAGCTGAGTCCAAATTTCAGTTATCTGCCCCAGACTGTGGCTTTTGCATTAAAGAGTCATTTTTGAGATTGGTATAAATAAGGCTGCCAGAAGTTAAGCCACACAAGTATTAAAGGTTGGATGCAGCAAACAAATTGTCCATTTTTTTTTTTTTGTTATTAATCAGTTTGCTTGCCAACTGATTTCAATGTTTAAAGGACAACAAACGTCTATTTGCTAAATCTTGAGCTCTTTAGTCATAAAATCAATGCATCGAGATGACACTGGATCCTAATGACATTCTGTTAAACTCTATGGTGGTGGTAGAACCTGTTATGGAGTAAAGTGTTAATTGAGCGTGTGCATTGCAGAGTGAATCTTATTACCTCCCAATTATTCAAACTTGCCTAAATGGAAAGCCAGATGACTTAAACTTGGACACAATGATCCCAGACTAATTCAAAAGTTGTTTTTGTTTCCCTTTAGGAACTGTTTTTAAAGTTTTAATTTTTTTTGGCTTTATAACATTCCATAAATTTGAAGTGAATTAGCTTTTGTGTGTTATATTTGTAACTTTTTTTATTATTAAAATGTTTGAAGAGTTTGGTTGTCCTTCTTTGTGCTCCAGTCAGTCAGTCCATGCTCATTATTTCAGCTAATCACTGATCTAATTTCTTCCGGTTTGGCCACGTTGGAGTCATGATGTCCTCAGAGGACCTTGGTACTACAAGCACTGTGACACATTCATGCTTTTATAAAACAGAAGAGCATAACATGATGATAGAGCAGTCTGGGTTATTTGAGACAAGGCAGGGGGGAGTTCCATCGCCTTCTAAATGGAGACTAGTACATAACTGGGGGGGGGTACATTGGGGTCATCCTCTGGGTGCTAAAATAAGAGTCTGCACTTAAAACAGGTTCACAGGCTGACGATATGCCTTATTGGTTGCAAAAAAGAACAATACCTCCATACTAAGTAAAGAAAGTGAAATCATGCATTTATTTTAATTTCAGCAGTAAAGTTTAATATTTACATGTAAAAAAACCAAAATGTCACTGTACATTGGGATATTTGTTTTAAAACAGCCATTTCAAACAGTGAGACTACTTAAAAAGAGAAAACTACACTGAATGTTAGCTGCTCAATGCTGATTCATGATACATGAATGCTGCTGCTGTATAATGTGTGGATTTCAGCTAAATTTTCACCAAAACATTCTGGTGGTGTTAAATATAAAGTGTAAATAAGCTGCAAGGATTCTGCCCAACATGTTGAAAAGAAAAAACTCTGAATTGGAAGCTGGTTCTTTAAAATCATTTGAATGTTTGAACTTGATGGTTGTGTTGCTCTCGATCCAGATACTGTCTACAAGCATCAACTAATAAGTAGCACCAAACTGCAGAATCACTAAGGATTTAGTCCATTTTTCTGTGTTTTCGCATAAAGTGGGTGAAAAAGGTAAAGCCCTTTCCCCCCCAGAATTCAAAATAATAGCGTGTCCATAAAAATCTTTTCCACAATCGGAGGTTGGGGAACGAGATCCGACAGTTTTAGGTAGAAGATGCGCTGGCGGCCTTGCGTGCTCAGAGTCCTGAGGTCAGGCAGCTTCCCAAGGAGTCTGGACAAATAATTGGGCGGCAAAGACTCTGAACTGCATCCACACATGTGGTTTTTAAGACAGTTGATGAGCTGGCTCTGAAAGTCCTCCACACGTTTTGGTTCCTTCAAACCATGACGATCTGTAAGTAGAAAGCAAAAATATCTATTTAATTTTTTTGCAGCAACATTGCATTATTTTCTCTGCCTTGCAAAATGATCTATATTATTTGAACCACTACAGTATATTTTAGTGGGATTTGAGGTTATGGAGCAAACAGGATTATTTGCAAAGGTGAAAGGAAACAAGGTTTAGTTTTTTTATATGCAAACTGAAGATACAACATGTAATTATTACATGACTAAACTCCTTTTTAAAGAACCACTGGCGGCTACACTTGTAATTTATTTTTCTTTGCATCTTACCCCATGTTTTATTAGATTAGGGGTCTGTGTACGTCATTTAAATCCTAGCACATGTTTATTTGATTTGATTAGGCCACTGATGAACCAAGAGAAGCTCTGGCTGCATGTTTTGCTGAGGGACCCAAACCATGAAGTTACCACCGGCACATGTCGGCCTGGAAAATGATGTCATCAGGGGTTTTTTGTTCTATTTCTAATCAACTACTTCCATATTTCAATATGTTCAATTATGGATATATGTATATATATATATATATATATATATATATATAAATTATGTTTTAGATAAAAAGAAAAAAGGCCGTCTTCCATTAAGGCTTGATCTGTGGAGTGCAGTAATACCATACATTTTTTCCACAACCTTTCTTCTATTATTAATGCTTTTCTGTTTCAAACATGCCAGTTCAGGTATTAGGTGATGGATTTATACATGTAGCACATCTGTGTTCATCTGCCTAAAATAAAAACAAAATTTGTGTTTGTAAGCTGATAAAATGCAAAAAAATGTTCAGCGTGTGTAAACATTTAAGGATCCCTGGGTCGAAATGTTAACCTTTACCCTGAAAGGCAGCTGTGATATATCACTTGTCATAAATTAGCTTATGTTACTCTTTGCCATGCACCTGTTCCTCCAGTCTTATGGTACTTAAACACAATAAATCCTGAAGGAGGTTTGCTGTTTGTTTTCTTTGTATGCTGGCAAGGCGTGTTGCTCTTTAAACATAAATGAAGATCAGAATGTCAGTCATACCAGTGATTATAACCAAGGCAGCGAGGCAGGCAAGTGATTCTTCGTCCAGCTTCATGCAGTGGAGGCTTTGAGAAAATTCCAGGATGGAGATGATCCACTCCCCGAAGCTTCGGACACACTGCGTTTTGTGGAGGATGGTGCCGTCGCAGAAGATGACTTCCCCTGTGTCAGGGTGTGACCTTTTTTTAAAAAAAAAAAAAAAACATTAAGAAATAAGTTGAATTTGATGTCCTTTTGAAATGACTTTAATTCCTTAATGCCCCAAAATCAAACAGATGGTTAGTAGTGGCACTGACCGGTATGCGAGACGCAGAATGAAGAGTTCAATGAATGCACACTCCAACAGAAGTTCCTGATCCTCGGGACAGAAATCAGAGAAACCGGGGATGTTCTTTGCCCACTTCCTGATGGACTCAAAAGATGCTGTGAGGAGCTCATAAAACAGTTTTACATCACTGAGGTCTTCTTTCTGGTCCATGCTGAATTTCTGCTCAGCATACTGCAAAAAAAAAAAAAAAGAAAACAGATGTTAGGTCATATATTTTAGTGGAACTGTACCATCTGAACTGAAAAACAGTGTTTATTCTCACCTTAGAATAATCCAGAGCTCCGATCGAGGGGTTAGACTCTGTTTGGGCTCTAACGAGGGAAGCGATCATGTTCACTGGGGACACGGGGGCTGGCGTGTCCTGAACCGCTTTCGGCTTTGAAGGTAGACGACCTCTACGCCCTTTCAGGCTGTCTGTTCTCACAACTGTAAGAACCAAAACATCACAGTCCTTTTAGTGCTTACAGTTTATCAATCAGAGAGCATGAAGGCTAAAGACTAGCCTGAAAGCAATGATGAGGGATTTTGTTGCTTCCATCCCTTTTCTTTCTCTTTGATGAATCAGAGATGTTTCTCAATGTCTCACAAGGCCTTTTCTTCAAGTTACAAAAAAAACACCTCATGTGAACAGACACACTCCTGAATCTGCTTGGTTCTCCTAACAGTTGGGGTTTATTTAATTAAATTCCCCAAAACATGTGTTTTAGTTAAAATATCACTCAATGAATTAAGAAACAAAAAAAAAATTAAACATCTTTAGATATTTTAATGCATGATACAAATGCAGCTAAAAAACAACAATTATACAAAGGTTCTTGTCTTAAAGTCACAAACTAGATTAATTTCTGCAAATGAAGATTAGCCCTGATTTAGTCACAATTAAAATCAGGCTGCAAGGAGGCCTCCTTGTTATTAACGTTTAATAACAATAATTTTAATCCAAATGCTGTCTGATGATACAGGTTTAACTAGGAAACTTGGCAGAATGAATAACCTGAGTTTACAGAGTGAGGACTCATGTTTCATGCTACAGATTAGGAGAACTCTGAAGATACAAGAAGGAAATCCTTGTGTGCACTGACAATAAAGCTTTGACAAAGTAGCCTCACAGTGTATGATTTTTCACATGTTGCTTTTTGGCTGATCTCTAATATAAAATTCCCAGAATTTCTCGCATTTTTCTCACCTTCCTTCACCATTCCCACAGCGAGGCACTTCTGGAAGCGGCAGAACTGGCACCGATTGCGTCTCCTCTTATCCACCGGACAGTCTTTGTTTGCATTGCAAACATATCGAGAATTTTTCTGCACTGTGCGCTGTTAAACAAGACACAAGAGTTTCAAACTTCCGTAAGAGTGACACAGATAACAGTTATCTATATACGGTACATTAACTGTTTACCTTGAAAAAGCCTTTACATCCCTCACAGGTTCGAACCCCATAGTGCTGACAGGAAGCGTGATCTCCACACACAGCGCAGTCACCTTCATTTCCACGTTTTAGCTTGGGCGATAAGCTGGTGTCCAGCTGTTCGCTGCCATGAAGACCAAGTCCCTGCTCCCTCACAACAGACGGGAAGGTCAGTCCGGATGGAAGAGGATGAGTCAAAGCAAACAGTTCCTGCTCATTCAAAAGCGACGGACTAAAAGGAGACACATCCTCTGCAGGTCCAGAACTGAATGGAAATAAAGTGGATGCATTTGGTCCTGAGATGTCCTTAGCCATCCAACATTCAGGACTGGCTGAATATGTCCCAAAAACTGAGTCCCAGTTCGAGGTCTGCTGGGCCTGAAATCCGGGCGTTGAGGGAGAAGAGGCTGCTGCAGGGCTGCCATAATAATCCGACCCACTGGGAGACATGGCCTCGCTCGGGTAGTTCAGCATAAGTGACCCTGGGTAGCAGCCGTAAATTTGAAGCTCTTCCATGCCGTAATGTCCTTCCTGGTGCGAAGGAGAGGTGACATGGGCGGGGGCTGTCGTGAACTGGCAGGAATAGCCTTCATAGTCCTCAGAGGGCGCGCGCAGCACCTGACCAGCGCTCGGCAGAGAGGTCGTTGAGAGGGGGTCCCGTGGGTTGCTCATGTCCAGCCAAGAGGTGAGGTCTACACCCTGGGACTCCATGCTGTTGGGGCTGTTCTCATAGAACTGAGATCCATGCTGGGGATGTATGCATGTCATGGTTGCAAAAACTGTAAAACAGGTTGAAAAAATGTTAACGAATAATCTTTTTCCGTTCTTTTCACAATATTTAGACTCTTAAACTTCTACATTTTCTCATGTTACAAACACTGTCTACAGTGGGTATTAATATGATTTTCTAATACAAAAATAAAGTTGTAAATAGTTGTTAAGTAAAAGGAACAGAATGGTTTTCAACCTTGCATTCTTCCTTCTCATACTCATTTTGTGTCTATGGTTATTGTACAACTACTTTTGCTCTTCATCTTCAGGTCATGGAGTGAGCATGCAGGTCATATGATCTGAGTTTACTTATTTTTGACGAAGCAGTACCTCATTCAGATCAGACAGCGGCTCCTTTGTATATAAATGTCATGGTTTTTCCACAGATGTAAAGTTACGTTTGTTGAAGACTTTGACTAGGCCATTCTAACAAATGCATCTGCTTGAACCCTCCAACAGTAGCTTTAACTGTAGATTCAGTGTTGTTATCCAGCTGGAAGGTGAACCTCTAGCCCAAACTTAAGTAATTTACAGCTCTAAACTAGTTTTCTTCTGATTTTTTTGATCTGCTCATCAACTCTGACCAGCTTTTCTATCCCTGCCAAGCCTTCGGCAAGTGTTACTACGGAGGTTGTATTTCAAAGGTGATGTGCAGAGCTGCTTTGAATATTGAATAATCAATGTTAGCAAAACAATATTGAAATATATGTAATAATCTGTGGCACTGCTTAAAAAATGATGTATATA
>JAUZNJ010035775.1:0-12116 GCA_034780135.1 Jordanella pulchra
CTTATTGAAACAATGCCACAGCGAATGCGGCTGTAATCAAAGCTAAAGGCGGTCCAACAAAATATTAGAGAGTGTGAGCATTTTTTGGTGGCAACTTTTTTTTTTGGCCAGGCAGTGTATTAAGATATGCAACAACCAACTTCGCCATAAGGAATTTATCTCCAGATGTACTTTCCTGTAGAAGTAAAAGGTAATTCTGCTCCTGAATTTAAATCAAAACCTTTTACATTAATTAACTAACCAGGTCCCTTTTATAGCAAAATGTACAGAGAATGAGATTTTGACCAAAATCGGATTTTTAATGACTAAAATCACTTGACATGAAATATTCCGAAAGTAACCTTGTTTTTCAGACCTGTTCTAAAGCATTGGAATTACACACCAGAGTTGAAATAAACAAACTAAAGTCAATTAAGGTTCATTTTCCCTGCTTAAGCAGGATTTCATTTAACTTAAGTTATTTTTTTCCAATTGTTCTATTCGGCCGGCCAGACTAAAACTAAAAGCTCTTGTAACACAGTTACCAATAAACAAGAACAGTGTCTTGATAAACTTACAATGTTTGTGGATAATTCAATAATGAAAAACGTGTACAAATGGACCATAAAGAGAACTAAAGTGAACTGATGGCTTTGTTTCAGGTACTGTTTATATTTTCAATCTTCAAAATATCCATAATGTGTATTAAGAATGATCAGAGACACACAGGCATACTTATGATGGGTCCACTTGAACCAGCCAGCCCTGCCATGACTCTACACAGCATAGAAAATGATCCATAGTAATTTTAATTACAACAAAAAGAGCATGGTTTGTAGTGATCTTAGTACCCAGCTTAGCTATGCTTAAGTCACAACAATCAAATAATCTGCTTGCTTTTTAGTGTATGCTTGTGAATATGTATGACTGCTGTGCTTTTGGTTTATGATTGGGATGAAAATAGCTGAATGGAGCATTTATTAGTGGTAAAGATCCATGAAAAACAATCTATTAGAAAAAGGACTATTTAACAGATTCAAGCTGGTTAAAGTTTTTAAGATGATAGATTTGTATCACTTCCAGTTCGAGCCTCTTTGTTAGTATCCATCATGTATCATCGGAGTCGGATTTTGGCTGAAAGTCTTGTAGCTGGACCACTTCCTTTGCCAGATTAAAGGTTTGTCCAACTGGATGAGAAATGCTTCAGAATCAACATCTAAATCTGTTCAGGGGGTTTTCTACAGCACAGTGTTCATGAAGGCTAACAAATCACCGTAAAACATGCTTTTTCACATCTCCATCGCTTTTTACAGTTAGCCTAACCATCTGTTGTCAGCACTTGTAATCCCCCTCTGAAATCAGGTCACCATGTATACAAGATACAAAAACAATACTTTGTGTTTTCTTACTTGCTTCTTAGGAATTTTTGTTTGGAGGGAAATCCTGCTATTGCAATTCCTAATTCCAATGGTTGTACCATTGCTGCTGCTTTAGGTATTTATATATTTCACAGTTTGAAATTTGACCAAAAAACTGCACATATCTTGCTTACTTACCAAAAATAGGCAAAAAAGCAATAAAAATGTCTAAAAACCTGTGGATAGTCAGAACAGATCAACATCAAACAATTACAAGACATTGGCTTTCTCACAGTGCTGTTTATGTTGTTCAGCCTTTCAATATTTTTTCAACTAAAGTGTATTTAGTTCAGTTTTGGACGAATAACACACAGCAGTAGTCATTTGAATGGACTTTTATTGATCCAACTTGCAATATATGCAAAGGTGTGTAATCAGACCAATTAAACCATAAAAACAGATTTAGATTCAGTTATACACTTTTGGGATTCTAGTTATAAAACTGCTTTGGTTATTAATCCCAGTGGGTCAAAGATTGTCCTTCTAAGAAGGCCGATTGTGCTTGACTCATAAACTTCACTGCAAGCCTTCCTACAAAACACTTTGTTGTGAGGTAGAGAGATTGATAGAATCATGAACTTTACAGCAAACCCTCAAACTCAACAAGCAAGTGGTGACTGTGGAAAGGAAGCACTTCCTTTTAACAAGAATAGACATTATATTAACTGTGTTATTAGCTAGAGCCCCCTGGATGTCCTTCAAAGACAGCTTATGTATTGATTGTTTTCAGTTCACTCCTGAATAGAATGATGTTATTTAATGGAAATAAGAGATTATTTCAAAACTTTGATTATAATTTCCAGGTTATAAAACTGACACAATGACAACTTGCATTCGTCTCCTCTGATGGTTGAGCAAGCTTGTTGCAGAAGGAAATATGCCTGTGTGTATTTTACTGCTTGTCAACTCAAAGGATTAAATTACCCATTTTTATCAGCCTTTCTGCAGACTGCAGTCTCATTGTTATGATACAGTGCCCACAGCTGGATCAAACTACCTTATAGACTTTACAGCTTTAGTGGAGAAGGGAAAGGCTCAGTTTCTTCAGCTGAGGTGTTGTTTGTGTCTGAAAGTATTCAAATTAATATTTGTTTTGTTAGCTCTAAAGATATTACCGTCATGAATTTCAGTAATTATTCATGACTAAATCTTTTCAGAGTGACATTAACTGTTGTTTATTACAAAGTTTGCTGCTCCATGATTATATGCTCTGAGATTTAGGTTTTGGTATGCTTCTTTTGTCTATTGCAGTTCAGTAAAATACTTTCATAAGTTTAACAACACTTTTATTGATGAATACATCAATTGCAAGCAAAGCTTCTATGTTGATAAAAAGGCAGAAAACTCCTTTGTTCCATTTGCAGTGCCATTTTTAAACCATCACTGCTCCCTGCATGTCGCCAGTGATTTTAGGAGACACCCTTGTAGGACGTTTAATGTGTGTGTGTTGGGGGGGCATCTTTTGAAGATCTTCCAGTGCACTTCCTATAAGCAACAATAAAATTACTTTAACTTGGCTTTGCTTTATCGGTGCTTAGAATTTTTTTTTTCGCTATTTAAGCATTGACTGTAGATTTTATAAGGATTAACCTTTAAAGAGTTGGGCATCAGTGCAGCAATGATGCAGCATCTTATTGCATAGAAAAAAAAAAAAAACACTATGGCCAACAGCCAATTCGGCTTCCCATTTGGGAATTCTTCCGAGCCTGGAATCCCCCCCTGCTTTCAGAGGTTACTCTCTGTTGCTGACTGGGCAGGAACGCATGTGTTTATCTGACTATAAGCACACCTGGTGAGTCTGATGACAGTCAAAAGTGCACAGGGTTTACATTTTCCTAGTGCCTCTCTCACACTTACAGTATCTGCAAATTAATGTTAATGTTTAAAATCACTGTTGTTGGGGGCGCTATGGCTATTGCCATAGCATATTGGCCTCATTTTAGTGTGGCAAGTTGCTAGGGGTCGTTAAGCTGAAATTTGGGCTGGCTATGTTATCCCAGTTTTATGTATCATTTCATCATAGAAGGTTGATTGTTGAAATAGGCAGGCGAGAACCCTGAAATGATACATGCAAAGCACCAAATGAATGTTGTTTTTCATTTAAATGAGCCAGCTGGTTAATTTTATTTTATGGTTACTAATGGCAGGCTGCACAATGGCGCATTTTGAAGCGCTGTTGCCTTGCAGCAGGAAGGTCCTGGGTTTAATTCTCAGCCTGCGATTTTTCTGCATGGAGTTTGCATGTTCTCCCCGTGCATGCGTCGGTTCTCTCTGGGAATTTCAGCTTCCTCCCACTGTCCAAAAACATGACTGTTAGGTTCATTGTCATCTCTAAATTGTCCTTAGCAATCTGGATAAAGAGATACTGTGGTATTAAGGTTTGGATACAGGTAAAAAAAATGCTCAGCTATATCAGCTTGTTGTATTTAGATGTTTCCTCTCTATAGAGCTTAGTGATCCCTGAAAAGACGTTCCCTCCCATTTCTTCCATTTACATGGCTCTCCAGCAGACCCAACAGATCCATCATATACCATTTGCATGACCATCACAACAGCATTGAAATTTTTTACAGCAATCAGTATGAATGTCTCACACCTTATTACATTTATTGGTCTATGGTATGACTCGCCTTGTTGATCTTCTGGAAGAGTCATGTTATGGTGAGAAAGAGCTCATATGTTCTGCAGACTTTGGTAAAAATTACAGTCTTCTACATGCTTTGCAAGTGGGAAAACCTGAAAAATCAACAATGTATCAAATACTTGTTCTCCCCACTGTATGCTCTGTAACCTGTTGCTCCAAACTTTAGAAACAAAAATCAACAAATTGTATAAAAATGCAGATTCAGAAGTTTCAAAGGTAATTATTTATGGATGAAAGTCATTTCAGCGAAGTTGGTGCATCATTTATTTTTCCAAAAATAAAATAAAGTCTACGAGGAAACGACAGACCTACGTAAATATATAAAACTTTTGAACATTTTTCCTATACTGCATGACTCTTTTTGGGCTCAAGTGAAAGTGCAGAATGCATCAAAGGAAGGAAAAAAAAATCATAGAATTACACTACAATTTGGAGCAATTTGTATCCCAGTGTCTGAAAAAATTGGGTCTCAGGTGAAGGCCCTGGGTCTTTCGGAGAGACACAAAAGCAGGACCCAATCATTCATGTTTCTGCACAAACGGATGGTGGAAAAGGAACAGCCTGTTAAAAAGCATCCAGCTCAGAGGTCTAATTTAGCTTGATACGAGAAATCATTCCACCTTTAAACTTCAGAGGATCGATGGAAGAGATGTGGTAACAACCAATAGCAGGGCAACAAATAACGCATTACAAAAATATTTTAGTGGATTTATCTACAAGCAATGGTTTGAATTATTGATATTAATATTTACAAAAAACATTATTGCATTTAGTAATGTCTGAAAAAAAGATGAGAAATTATAATATAAAAATAATTAGGTCTAGTCATGAGGTTCATACTACACAGCTGGAGGGAAAATTAAAACAAACATGTAAAACTTGGTTTAATTGCTTTTATTAAAAAAAAAAAAACTATTACTAAGATAACTGCTGTTGCTACTAAAATACCACAACTTAATATACGTCATAGCCATAGGAGGGTGGATAAATACAGTCCCTCTTGCTTCAATTGCATTGTTTTTTACCTCCTTATGTATTTAAGATTAGATTTAAAATGTTTAATGATTCCAAAAGATTTCGATCAAATGTGTTGACTACAATCCCAGAGATCCAAAGGCTTTTTATTGAACACCAAAAAATGTAAGTGTAAATGTGATGACTTATCTACCACTTTGTAGCTTAGTTACCAGCAGTAGTGTAATCCTAATTTACGCTCCACCTGACTGCGAACTGCTTGCAAATATGCACCCATTCTAATCAATGTGTGTCCACAGCACGGCACCAAGCAGAGTGAACACCAGCAAAATTCGAATAGATCCTATTTTTGTGGAATGCTGTAGCAAAACAGCGGTAAATATCCAGAATTTATATCACTCCAGCAGGAAATGGAGTCATCACAACATCCATTTTTTTATATGCTAGTGAATTCAAATTCGAAAATACTTTATTTATCCTAAATGGAAATTAAACGTTGTAGAAACTCATATTTTGTTTTCTCAGTTGTTGTAGGTGTTGATAACAGTAGGCAGGAAGGATCTTCCTTATCGGTGTATCTTGCACCGAATCTGTTGTTGTTTAAAAAAGATGATGCTTATTGTTGTCAATAATCTTTTTCACTTTATGAATAATTCTCCTTTGTGAAATAATCTCCAGAGGTTCCAGTGAAGTTCCTAGAACAGAGTCAGCCTTCTTTATTAGCTTGTTGAGTTTTTTTAAGTCATTTCCTCTTATGCTGTTACCCCATAAGATGATGGAGGAAGAGATCACACTCTCTACAACAGACTTCTAGGAAATATTCAGCATCTTTTTGCAAACATCAAAGGACCTACACTTCCCTAGGAAGTGTAGTGTGCTCTGTCCTTCTTGTAGACGGCTTCACAGTTGTGTCTCCAGTCTAGTTTGTTGTCCAGGTGAACACCAAGGTATTTATTCTCCTCCACCTACACTTCTTCTCCCATGATGTTAACAGGATTCAACTTGTTCCTGTTTCTTCTAAAATCTACAATAATCTCCCTTGTTTTGCTGACATTCAGGATCAGATGATTGTTTCCACATCATGCCACAAAGCTTTTCCCCAGCTCTCTGTTCTCAGCATCTTGTCCATCTATGATGCACCCACTGATTACAGAGTCATCAGAGTATTTCTGCAGGTAACAGGACTTCTGTCTGGTGCTGGAAGTCAGAGGTGTAGAGAGTAGAAAGGAATGGTGAGAGTACTGTCCCCTGTGCTGCTCATGTGCTTCTGACTACTTGATCAGACAGTTGATCCTGCAGTCTAACAAACTGTGGTCTGTGTGTCAGGTAGTCAAAAAAAAAGTAAAAAAAGTCTTTATACTTAACCTTCAGTTCCACTGGATGCAGAAGCAACACATAAGCACCCTAGTGCAGCTCTGCCATTTATAGTCAATGATAGTGGTTTCATCCAGTGTGCTGTGGTGTAATTCTGAAATCCTCCCGGTCGCCCCAGGGCACTGGCCGCTTCTCTCGGATACATGCCTGTTCTATTTTTGTTGAACGCATCATTTAGGCTGGAAGTGAATTGGTGAAAAGCAAAGATATGGTGTTTACAAGAAAAACACTACATGTGCAGAGTGTGGATCGAATTTCTGAACTTCTATTTAATAAAAGAACAATTCTGTTCATATAGTTAGTCTAAAGCTATAATAAATATGACTATTGAATTAAAAAATAAAGAATACCATGGTAGAGTCAAAGAAATGGAAAAAAAAACGCAAGGTGATTAGATAAGACCAGGCGCACAAGAGGCTGGTAGTACTGGCAAAACCAGCAGACACCTCGCTGGTTTGTTGTGCTACTGGGGCGCGATGATGTCATCCTCATGGGATTTAAATCCAACCATGCAGAGTGGCTCAGTTCCAGCCCAGCACATACACAGCAATTCCACATCCAGTGGAAACAAGGGGTCAGGTATTTGTGTGTGTGTGTGTGTGTGTGTGAGTGTGTGTGGGTGTGTGTGGGTGTGTGTGTGTGCATTTTATCAGCATTAGATCAATTACTGGGATGAATATTAACATAGCTAATCGAAACCTAATGATCGAACATCAAATGCAAAAATATTAGACACAAATATAGTTTCTATGCACTCAGTGTTCTCACCTATTGTAGAAAATTATTCCTGAAAATCTCTGAGAGCCCCAAAACAAAAAGTGAAGAAGTTTTAAATCTTTTAAAATACAGTCGATGAGTTTTTGTGGTTCAACTTCCATGATGCTCACAGCCGATCTGCATATAATCGCTGGAGCTCCTGTGGGCTTTTCACAACAGCAGATAAAAGTGAAGCACACATAATGTATATTGGGAGGGTGGAGAAGTTTGCAGCACAGTGGATCAGAACTTATTGTAAACTGGAGATTATAAGGTGATGGTGTTTTAAGACTGACATCAATTACCTCATTTCCATTAATAAAAAACAAAAATAGTTTTAACTGTATTCCTGTCAGCATACTATTTAATAAAGGTCACTGGTGTCAAAATAATGAATAAAATTAGGAAGATTTAGGCAGGTCCCCTTGCACTGAGTACAATGCACAGCTGACTGACAGCTTTAGATGGCTATGATTGCTGTAAAAGTTGTGATTAAATAATTGGTGCTATGAATGGGTCTAGGCTTTACCTTTTGTTCTTCTTGACACCTGGTTTGTTTTTTGAATTTTTTGTGATCTTAGATAACTTATTAAAATATCAAGTTTTAATAAGTAAGGATTAATTTGAGTTTATTTTTAAAGATGCAGTGAGTGATAATCTAGATTTCAGGTGTGCCAATTTCTAACCAAGACTGTAAGCACTCATACATTGGACTTGGCACTAAACCTATTCCATGGTGGCATAAATAGCTGTACTTTCAGTGATTCAGTCAGAAGAATGTGCCAATCTGCTCTAAAAATCCCCTGTCAGAACCAGAAAATGGGGGTTTGTCGCTTAGTGTTACACAGAAGAGCACTCTCTCTCTCTTTTTCTTTTTTCCCCCCCATCACACTCCCCCCTCAGGCTCAGCCTCCCACACAAACCCCTCCACAGACAGATTGAGAGCAGCCATCAGGGGGCTGAACTTTTAAACTCACTCCTGAGACACTCAATTTGAGCGGGCCTACAGCAAGCCACACAAACGATAACTTGTCCAAGTGGTCAGTTTTGCTTTTCTGTTCCTTTCACAGCCTCCAGGCAAAAGTGACACGCAATGCATAACGGAGACATATTTAAACATGGGGCTTACTTACTTCCCTTTTCCTTCCCGTTGTCCCTTCCTCCTCTGTGCAGCTGATGAGCGTTGAGTTCATGCATCTGCCTTCTTGCACTTGTGCCTCTCGAAGCCTGGAACCCTACTTACATAACATTAAGTCTTCACAAACAACAGAGCTGCTGCTTTGCAAATCTTGTTTCAAAGGTATTCACTTGACTCATGAAGCTTTTGTTCCTCCCTCACTGGTGCCATATGGGAGCTAAGATGCGACTCGCCTTTAAAATTATAAGGAACTCAAGATTTGATTGACACACTCAGAATATCATTATTCTGTGTGCTTTTGTGTGAAGTTGTAGTTGAGAGAGTTGATTCCTCTAAGCTCTTAATTGGTTCATTTTTTTTTTTATTCTTAATATAGACGCTCATCAGCTGAATTTTTTTTTTGTTGTTTTTTTTCACTGCATGTAATTCATTAGTGGACCAACAGACAGAATTACACCATTTTTACTTTGAAACAAAAATGTCAGAATTAGGCATCTGGATTTTATTCTAATCTACATTTGCACTCATGCATTCTAAGAAAATGCCAGAATGAGGAAAATCGCCACAGTCCTATTTCTGTACTGTTGCTGCTGTTCTGAAAAGCACAGCTGCAGGGGGTGGGGGTAGCCTCCTACTCAGCCTGCTGGGCGACAATTCTAAATTCAGCGTGCCATGCCACGATGTGTTTGTTAGCTAAATGGTTGATTTGTCAAAGGTGCTGGGTCCCCGTACTGCCTCTACCCTCAATGAATAATGAATAAAGCTAATATTTGTTTCTTGGTGCTTGAAGAACAGTGGGTGGGTGATCTTTGGCCTCAGATGAGAGGCGCACACACACCTCCGAGTTTGCCGAAAGTTGAACGTGATTGTTTTTAAAGGTGGAAGGCTCAGCTCAGCTTAGTCGATGTGATTATCCAGAAGCATGAAGCGTGATTATTGGAAAGAAAGAAAACCTGATGATTTCAGAGTGGTTGGGAGCAGATACTTAGATTTAAGATATTCCACCTCTGTTTGAACTTTTTTTGATTAATAGCATTTTTTTTTCTGGTTCTCTTTTTCTGCTATTAGTTTGGTCAGAAGGAGCTGCAGGAAACATGTTTCTTTGTGCTTTAAAATTGCCGATCTGATAACAATATTCTTAGCTTAAATTCTGATTCCTTAGAAAAACATAAAAATGAAGCCTTTTCCTTATAGTTTGGCATCTGCTTGCTTGTTTCCTGACTTAATGTCATTTAAATATTTTACTACAGAATTGCTCAAGTCAACAGCTTTTTACAAAAGTGTATGCAGTGCAAGTGCACTAATGAGCCACTTTGTTGGGTGCATCTGCTGAATTGCATGATACTATACCACCATACTTTTTTTGCTTTGCCCGGGTCTGCAAAAAACATCAGTGATGTGTTTTTTTTTTTCTTCTCCAGTATTGATAAATGATATGATACTTGCCCATCACTAGCTTAAATGTCCATTTCTGGAAACCTAATTAAGTTTGATGCCATCTGTGAACACACCACACATAAAAAACAGCAGTAGCAGAAGGCAACACCAGGCGCCACTCCTTTCAGATAACTGTAGACTGAGGCTGCTATTCCAAAAGGCTAACCAAAAATTACTGTTTTCTAAGAGCATTGTCTGGTCTGAAGCGTCTCGGTTCCAGCTACCACATTCAGGTTTGCACGGTTAGAATTAGGTGTAAATACCATGAAGGGTTGCATCCATCCTGTTGTCTTCAGCTCTGTTATTCCAGAACTCTAACTCGGAGAAAGTCAGCTAGTTTCTTTTCCCACTCCATGTTTCCTCAGCTCACCTGTCTTACTTTATATCTCTTAGGTTTGGTATCTGTCTGGCTGGGTGTGTTACCTCCAGTGGGAAAAAGCAAAACAACAGCAAGAAAGAGAAGGAAGAGACGCCACCGAGGAGGAAAAAGAGGAGTGGAAGGCTTTGCAGGATGCTGCAAGGTCGTACCTGACTAATGCCAAAAAGGTGAACTTTTCCTTCTTCCTTGTTAAAACATAAAAGTATCTGAGTAAGATTAAGTGAAATAAAAATGAGTAAAAAGGCAATCAAAGTAAGTGTATTTAGCCTTAATTTTAGCAGGTAAATAAAATTATATACAAATGGTGCGAGTATTTCTGTCCTTAAACTTAGATAATCATATGTTTTGCATTAAGGTAAGATGGTAGAAGAGAGATGGAGAAGAGAGTCGCTTTTTCTTATCTTAAAAATACATAATTTTATTCCACTGGTAAATTGTGTTATTTACTTGCATAAATTGAAGGGAAATGTAATTTGTTTTAAAGGAAAATTACTTAGATTTCAGCTTCTGCAGTGTTCAGTAATTCAAATACTTTAGCATGACACAGTATGTAGAGTTGTTGAGCATTAAACACAAAGGGAGTGGAAATAAAAGAGCTAATGAATCAAAAATCAAAGATATGTTATGAACAAGCCTTTAACACTAAACATAATTTAGAATCCCACCAGATAGATTCATTATGTTTCCCCTACATGCAGAAAAATGTGGTAACACAATTGCCTTTAAGCCTTTTTGGTACTTAAATATTGGTGGGAAGTGAGTGCAGCTCCCTCTCATTATGTGCATCAACGGTGAGTGCAGATAGTTAACGTCCAGTAAGCTGTCACAATAGGTTATCCTCCTAAGAGTCGGTTCTTGTCAGAGGAATTGCATATGCAGCACCATGATCATTGAGCCCATTCTCACTAAGCTTCATTGTTGCATCAGAAATAGCCGTGCAGAATCTCAAAGATGTTTAAGTTTCCACCCAGTTTCATTTACCACCACCCGCCCGTCTCTCTTTCCCACAAACAAGCGCACACGCCAAGTGATGTGTCTCATTTATTCTGTCATTCTGTCAGGGAGTAATACCTCTGTGGAGTAGTGATTCATGTTAGTCTAAAATCCAATAGGCTTGTAAATCAGGCAGCGCGGCCTAAAGGATGGCAGGCCCCACCTCTTATTTTCCCCACCCCCCAACCCTCATAGCATTACACATCTTCTCGACCCATCTGCTGTGCCAAAATGTTCTCTTAGAGATGAGTAGCGACAGGTTAGTGACAATACATTGATGTTTGTTCTCTCTGGACTGGCAGTATATTGACTTGACTTTCTCACCAGCATCCTTTGACTGCATCTTCAACTGAGACAGAGGGGCAGTGATTTTGCAGCTGGTAAGAGAGAGACTAAGGGAATCTTGTGGGTATTGATCATAGCTGCCACCTATGTAGAGCCGGAGACAATTAGACAAATGCAACAAAGAATGGAACAAATTAAGTATTTAGGGCGGCTGCGCGAAAGGGAAAAAAAGGCAAAGGAAATAAGGTGCAAGTCTGAAGCAATGGCGCGGGGCGTCGGAGCGTGGTGAATAAACAGCAAAGCAGTTTCTCTGCAGAGCGAGTAGAGCAAAAGAATAATGTGAACGTTAAAGCGCAAAGACCTTGGAAAGGTGAGGTGGAATGTTATCCCTCTCCCTCACTGTGCAATTTCATCTCCCCCCCCCCCATGCATGTGTGCACATCTGTCCACTGTTTGGATGCGATCTAGATTAAATCGGAGCTTTGTTTCCAAGCCTCAGCGGGAGTTTTGATTATTAACAATGAGTCTGTCTGCTAGTTAAAAGAGGCTCCCAACATGAAAATGAGGGCCTCAAAGCCCAATGGGTTGTTTTGGCACCAATCCACCTCTGCTTTGCATACTGTATGACCCTAGTAAGTATAGGGTGCGGTATAAGAGAATGCACATACAGTTGTGTTCGAAATAATAGCAGTGCCTCAACAGCAGCAAGAAAATCACTGGTTTTATTAACATTTCAAA
>JAUZNJ010035776.1:0-12116 GCA_034780135.1 Jordanella pulchra
AACTGTTGAACTTTTTCCCTGCTTCCGTGTGGTGTTCTGCATGTGGGTTAGAGCTCTGAAACCCACCATGACAAGTAAAACATAGAACCGTGGTCAAGTGTTGACATTAGAGAGGGTGAAAACAAATGTGCACTAGAAATTTGTTCCTTAAGAAAAAAAAACAACAAAAAACCCCCACAGAAATAACCTCCCTTTCATGGCCGGTTCTACAGAGCCTACAGGGGCCAGTGACCCTGCAGAACTAGTCGTGGCTCCTGTTATGGCCCCTGGCATGATAATTGAAAAATTTATGATAAATAGGTGATTATATTTGCTGAAACAGATGCCAGAAATGATAGATTCATTTGAACAATTTCTTTATTAATTTTAATTTATTTTTATGAAGATGTGAAAGAGGAAGGTGTTTCCCTTTTGGCTTCAGTCATATTAATATTTTTATCTACTCTGTCTGAGGTTTCTAAAGCAGCAAATGGTTCTTTGGTTTACTTAATAGTAAATGAGGAACTAGTGCTTTAATTATTTTTGTGGGGCCCCTGTGGAAATCACTGACCCACTCTGCTCCCCTGGTAAATTTAGAACCGTCACTGTTGTTGGCAAATATGCCCAAGCAGTTCCCCAGGATGACAGACAACATGCAATTAGGAAGCTTTCATCTGTTGACAAAGTGCTTAGCGGATGAATGTCCCTGAGACAGACAGGGGGCACCGAGGCGACCAGTAGGAACTCGGACTGGTCACGTGTTGTTTTCCTCCCCGTGTGCATCTGATGGCGAATCACGGCGCCGCGCGCCGCGGTGAGCGCCTTCCGAGTCCGGCGGTGCCTGGGATTGGGTGGGAGGGAGGGGGGAGTGGTGGCGGAGGACGGAGTCACGGGATTGGTAGAGTTCAGCGCCAAACTTGTTGACTCACAGCCGAGCTGCTCCTCAGTCCGTCTCTACGCGGAGCTGTCCGGGGTCCGGTGGTGCTGAAAACTGGGCTGATCTCACATTCCTCTCTGCTTTCAGGTCCAAACCCTTTTTATTACCTAAAGTTTCGCTTTATTTTCCATTTGAAGACTCCATATCTCTGATTTGAACGCCGCTTGGCAGAAATCTACCCGCCGCTCTCTCTAGGAGCGCACCGAGTCTTTAAAACCAGTCACCCAAGCACTCTTCGGACCGTAGCCATGGCTTTCATGGTGAAACACGTGGTGGGAGGGCAGCTGAAGAACCTGACGGGCGGACTCACGGAAGAGAAATCCGAGGGAGAGAAATCAGAAGCCGCGGCGCAGGGAATGACCCAAGAGGAATTTGAACAATATCAGCAACAGTTAGAGGAGGAAAAGTAAGGCGTTGACTTTAATGTTTTTGTGCAGAATTGCAATCAAGGTGGATATAGTTTCCTCTTTGTTTGTCTTTTGTTTTCTCTTTACCAAAATCATCGCTGCCTAATGTGATTTTACGGGTAGAGAGAAGGGAGCGCTCAGTGCGCATTTTTACGCATCAGTGCAATAATAGGAGCGCTCCTCTCACAGCTGCTCCTCTCGCCCGGAGGATTTCTGTCTCTAGGCTTGGGCGAAAACATAAAGTTCACGTTTAAAATAATTTATTTATCCAGTTTCTTGTTTATCTACCAGAAAACCTGCACTGTGCCAGGGGGGTAGATGTTCCCGATTATTGCGCGTTAGGATCCATGAAAAATCAGACAAAAAAAAGCAGAACTTAAGTTAATTCATTAATCATCCTTGAGCGAATCAGTGCTCTAAATCTGATTATCGTTTCTTTTTTTTCTTGCAAAGCTATAGCCACAGAATATACCATAGGATTTAAGAAAAAAAAAGAAACGAGGTCTTTAAATGTAACCCATTTGAGATTAATGTCCACAAACATCTGTTTGATGGTTTAAGATGCTTCATAGAGACTCATGAGGTCATATTTCTCTTGTGGAGAGAAATGTTCCAGTTTTCTCTGCTGATTCTGGCTCCCTGCCATTATCAACTAACACCTCACTACTGAACACTTTCGTCAAACCTGTCTTTTGGGACCATGTGCAGACATATTTAAGAGTGAGTGGGAGGTGAAACCATTAACACTCAGCTGAGCCCACTGAGCTCCACAGGAGAAATGCATGACACTCTTCCATCATGACGTGACCTTCAGTAGGGAAGAATTATTTTTCAGAAGGTGCTAAACATGAACATAGATCACTGAGAAGCTCATCGTGCTCGTATTAAAACCGAATGAGACTTTTGAGCTCACACCACCATGAGACACAGGCATTTTATCACCCTCATCAGCCAGGCCACAACTCTGACAACCTGGGTCAAATGATGCCCTTGAGAGGTAGAAGACACAGATGCTGCTCATTGGCTGTAAGTTGCATGGCCTTTCAGTGTTTGGTTGGTTAATCTGAAGCGATCTCCAGATTACTAAAGGGGAAAAAAAACATGAATGCTTCATCTCCACAGGAAATGACCTTCCCTTTGACACAATGAGTGCAAATAGTGTCTCTTCTAGTGTTTCTTTGCGTTTTGATGCTGCTGCTGATTTGATCCAAGCGTTCATATTTCAGCTTTGGAAACATCAATTGATTATTTTGTCCTGAGGACGTTCTTTGTTTTCCATCTCTGCACAAAACGTTCTCATTAGTTTTTCTTTGCTTTTGTTCTCATAAGATGTTAGACCTCTGGCTTTTCAAAGCAAGTTTGATTAATATCCTGATGCCCAGTTGGCTGACACTGTCTGTGGCTGAGAGCTAATTTACCAATTAACATTCCAGCAGGCTGGAGAGGAGAAAACACTTCCTGCCTGCCCCCTGCTGGAGCCAGCACCAGAAAGCTCAATCCAATTTTCCATTCTTAACTCTGAACCCATTTCTAGGGCATCCAAGCCGTTTTGGTTGGGCAGCAGAAAAGCTAAATTTGAATTTTTAATCGAAATGTTTCTTGTTTACCCCTTTGTTTATGGGACAATATATTCAAAAGAGATGTGCTGTGGTAGAGAAGAACTAATAATGATTAATAACAAAGACACAACTTACTGCAACATTTTATTTCCCTTTAGGATTAATAAATTATTTTTTAATCAAGTTGAATTAAAGAGATATTATGCATCAGATTAAACACCACAGTGGTTTTATTTTTTATGTTTTAAATCGCCAGATTTCAGGCTTGCTCAGAAGCTTAATCCTTGAAGAATAAGAGGTTTATCGATACTCAGAGGCAAATATTTCTTTGTAGTTAACATACTTAAGATTACACTGCCCAGCTTTTCTATAGGACATTCATATGTTTTCTCCGAGCATGCGTGGGCTCTCTCAGGGGACCCTCGTTTCCTCCCACTGTGCAAAAACAATCGTTAGGTTATTTGTTTTCTCTAAACCGTATAAATTACTCTTAGAGGTAAACATGGTTGCCCGTCACAGGACAGGCACAAGACTCCCATGACCCTGATAAGAAAAGATCAGGTTTCAACAATAGATGGAGGGATAATTTACTGCACAATCATCATGGCTGACTCTAGTTTAAAAGGTTGCCAAGTGTTACCGTCGTTATCAATGCTAACTGCTGTTAATCAACATAAAATATACAAAAATGATTTACATGTTTCAGACACTTACTGTAAACTGACAACAACCATTATAGTTTGTTTGATCCCAACAGCGGGCTGTATTTGATAAAATATCACAGACCTTTAGTAGTATGTATGTTGTTTAGGGCATGCATATGCATTCACGTCTATAAATAACACAGTCTGATACCTTCCGATACCTGAGCTATGGGCTTTAGAAATGCTTATAGAAGAGCAGAGCATCAGTTAATTGTCTTCAGCTTTCTATCTCATAAAGAGAGAAATCATGGCTGTGATGCACCGACTAATTTACCATACTGCATTTATTTCTAAAACACTTAAAATAGTGTAGCAGCATAGCAAACAAAAAGAAAAATAAAACAGTTAGGACAGTAAGACAAATCTTTGAATACAGCAATATAAATATCTAAAATACAAGGAAACATTCAAAACTAAAACAAAGATATTAACTTACTCTGGTTTTTAAAATGAGTTTTAAGAATAGAAAGAGATGCTGAGCTTCAGCAGAAGCTTATTTCCCAATTTAGGAACCAGAGCCGCAGAGACACATTCATCCCTGGATGTATAAAAGGGACTGGTAAAAACATCTGGACATACAGTATAAGAGCACATGATGGCATATAAAGTTACAGCAGATCAGACAAATGTGATAAGACCATTGAAAGATTAAAAACAAACAAAAACTAAGTTAAAACCAACTCGAAATTGAATAGGAGGCCAATGAATAGGTGAACAGGTATCTTGGCAGGCCCATCCACTTCATGAGGAAAGGGTTGGCCAGCTTGTCCATCTTGTTTGCTACTAAAGAGCCTCACACATCTTCAGAGGCCACATCACCTTTGTGTAGAGTCTTAACTGGTGGCTCCATACCTTATACTTCCCTGGTAGCTGTCTGCAAGCTGTTTGTGTACTGCCTGCCCAATCTGCCTGTCAGAGAGGATAGCTGTGTAGGTTCCTTCAACATTCAGGAGCACATGCTCCTGAACTGGCTGATGGTGGAGGAGACTATGACCTCTCTTTGCCACTCTGAAGGGATGACCTGGTTCTTCCACACTACTCTCAGGAGCCTCCATAGGTGTTTCCAGACTCCTGGGCAGTACTTGTACAGCTTGTACATTTGGGCCTGGGGCTGAGGCTGCTTTTGCTTTATGCACAACCTCTTCTACTTCGCTGAGATTGGGCAGAGCAGCATCAAAGAAGTGGGATGGAGCATTTGGGCACGTAACATAGTCTGATGGTCCTTGCGGAGTATGTTCTGCTGGGTTGATGTAGGGTTTCTTGCAGTAACTTTCCAGCTCGGATTGTGTGATCACCAACTTGCCACTTCCCATATCCTCTAGCAACTGTCTTGCATGCCTGAAAGGATTCCTGAAGAAGCTACTCCTCTCCTTCTACCTTCTGTGTCTGTGGATACGTTTTGCTCTCCGCAGGCTGCTAAAGCGATTCCTCACCTCCTCCCACCGTGTCTTCAGGCCCTCCCTCTCCTCTGGATCAGCTTATCTCCACAGCTTTCGTAGGTGACGTCGCCTCTTCACCAGTAGCTTGATCTCCCCCTTCCTCTTCTACTTTGGCCCAATTCTTTGGCCCTTTCCTACCACAGCCCCAAACCTACTCCTGCATTTCTCATAGAATATGTCCCAGATGTTTTTCAGCTTGGTTTCTACCCTACCATGCAAATATTGATGTAGAAGGAGCCTGAGGTCCTTATCCAGCTGCTGCCAGACTGCTGTTTGATTTGCTGTTGGCCAATTGACTGAATGCCTCCACCCTGGTTCTCTCGTCTCTGCCTTCTGGCGTGGATCTTGGATGTTGGGATTTGGTTGTATCCTGGGGTCTGTTGGTGTTGTAGGGGTTGTCTCATCGTTGCCACCTTCAGAGGAAACCGGGCCACCAACGACTCTCTTAAACCCACTGCCAGCCCTCCATCCCTCAGCACTGTGGTTAGTCACTTGGTGTTGGGTCTAGAAGAAAATCTAACCCACAGAAGTGAAGACAGTGTGATCAGGAAAAATGCACTTTGAGAAAAATACAATTCATAAAACCTGAAAAACAGAAATGTACAAAATTGGAAATATAAGATCTGTAAAAAAATGGACAAGATAAAATTTGATCAACTCAAATATGAAAAATAAATTAAAAGAAATACTCTAAAGACCTTTTTTCTGAGTTTCATTTCTTGAATACCATCCATCCATCCTGGGTTCAATTTCTGGCCTATTTTGCATGGTCCAGAGTGCAGCATGCGGGGGTTCTCTCTGGGTACTCCGTCTTCTGCTCACTGTCCAAAAATATAACTGTTATATTATGAAAACATTAAAAATTAAAAACACAGATTTTTCAGCCAGAGACAAGACAATAGCTCTGTAAAACATATTTCATGGGCTTTTCTTATGACATTTGTGAAAATTCAACTCAAATATTCATTGAAAAACCTGCTAAACCAGGTATTTGTTATATCAAAACTGTTTGTCGGTTCTTTAGCATGAAGAGCCACTGCAGACGGTCCAAAGAGCTACTAGTTCCCCTGGTCTAGATCAACAGTAGAAATGGAACAAGGGGTCCAAGAGCCCAAGAGGAAAAGCATTGCTAGCTTTCCTCATTGGTGTAACATGACAAAGTCAGAGCACAGATCATTGTTTTGTGCCTAGAGGGCTAAAGATGTGACCGACATTAGAAGGAAGCACAACAGTGATTACTTCTTAACTGTATAAGAACAAAATCTCTCACAGCACAGCTGAATGAACAGAATGATGCATGTTTACTCTCCTATCCACATATACATAACGTCTTCATATTTCTCCACAAACATGGCACTGCTGCACTGACTTTTGGCTCTTGCCCTCATCACCCATCATGACCTGGTTAGATACTTAAAATGTGTCTTATTCATGCTCAGATTAAATTATAGTAGAAATCAAAAACGGGTGATTTCTTGAGTTCTGAAAAAGCCAATCCCTCCTAAGGAAGCAACCTTTCTTTGTCATTGTTTGGTTAAAGTCAGAGATAAATGTTCACACAACATTCTGCCTTTACACTGAATTTTTTCCATCCCTTTCTTGCAGACAAGAACGAGAAGCACATTTTGCCCAGAAGAAAGCAGAGAGGGCCACAGTTAGAACCCATTTCCGGGAAAAGTACAGACTACCAAAGGTAATCTAAAAGAATCATGTTTTTCTAAATGAATCCATTCCCAAACCAACAAGTGGAGACAGCATTCTCATGTTTTCTCCTCTTGTGTTTCTTAAACTCAGAACGAGCTAGATGAGACCCAGATCCAGCAGGCAGGGGATGATGTGGTTCTTCCCACAGAGCTGGCTAAGATGATCGCTGAGGACAACCAGGAGGAAGCACACAAGCAGTCTGTTCTGGGCCAGCTGTCCAACATCCAGAACGTGGACATCGATCAGCTGAAGGACAAAGCCCAGGCCACACTGGAAGACCTCAAAAAGCAGACGGAAAACTGCAGCCTCATGTGAAATGGGCAGAGAGTTTTACTTGTGCAGATATTGATGGGAGGCAGAGCTTCTCTGGGTGTAGACATTTTCTCATTGCTTTAGTGGAATGTCAGTTTGCAGAGTTGCATAATTTTAGTTTTTGTGGGGTGCAAATTTAGGCTGAAGAAGAAGAGATCTTTGGTTTTCTAATCAGTCAAAATCATTTTAAGTCCTAACCATCATACCTGAATGTCGTTCACAGTTTTATATAAAGAAAAATAATTTCAAATATTAATCAATTTGCACTCTGAAAAAAACTGAAGTGTCACCAGTGAGAACATTTCTGCAGGCTTGAGCAAGTTTTCCTCCTGGTAAATATGTCCAGTGTATCAGTTTCTTCATCCCCTGTACTCTCGTTCTCCTCACCAGGCCAGTGATAACACCATGTGACTCAGCAGCAGAGATCGTAGCAATGTGCAAGCGTGCATTTATTTCTTTTTTTACATATCTCTTAAAGTTGGAACCTCAAAAGGCTGAGTTAGAGCGACAACATGCACGAAATGGCTTATCCTCAGGGCCGGCTCAAGGCTGAATTGGGCCCTGAGCTGAAATTGGAGCCCATTTGCAGATAGACCATCACCCACCACCCACCCCAGGACCATCTATGTATTTATTATTTTAGTTTCAATTTTATGTAATCTTTAGAGTAAAAAACAGGATTGATAATAAGTGATTTGGGAGATGAAAACTGTTAACAAATCATTGATATCATGTGATATTTCTGACTTACAAATACGCTGTGTTGGGGATGACTAGTTATTTCTCTCAAAAAGTAACTCAGTTGCTACTCTAAACGTTACTAGACAAAATAACTACACACTTAGTATTTAATGATATAAAATCTTATTTAAGATCTTATTTTCTGTTATCTGATCTTGAAGTAAAACTCTGAGTTTAATTATCAAGTATAGAATGTTAAATATAAATTCATATATTTAAATTAATTCATCAAAAGGACTACATATGTATCTGTGAACATATACTTATTTAAAATAATTTGATGTGTGGTTGGACAAGTCAGCCAAGATGCTAATTTGCAATATATTTACTACGATGTGATTTTATATTTAGTCTTTATAATTAAAGAAGAATAAAGCACATAAGACGTTTAGGAAATTTATATTTATGCACATTTACAGGCTTAACTGGCTATAAATAGCAATAAAAAAAGAAAAATTATGCTTTTCACTCAATTTAACAAAAATTAAAACACTTTAATTTTTCAGACTTACAAAAAAAACAAAAGAGCAGGCAGACTGTCTTCCAGTATAACTGTGTACAAAAAAGTAGCCTATTCCATGCAAGTGAATTCAATATAACTGAAGATGCATTGATAAACTCAGGCTGACAGTCAGTGAGATGATGTTAGGATCTTCTTTAGACCGGAGCTGCTTCTAACTGATGTGAAGAAAGTCTTTGTTCCCGAACATAAAGAGCAAATCACAGGAACGTTTAGCCAGCTTCCCATTGCATACGGAACACCCGCCCACATTACATCCTCTCAGCCAATCAGCTGCTCGTATGCCTCCATCGCTGTGGTTCAGTGAAAGCCTCTCGGGTTGTGGTTAACGCGCCATGTTAGATTGTGAGTAATGTAAACAACGTTACCAATATGTGAGAAGTAATCAGTTAGCTTAGATAAGAATCACTAAAAAACTACTAGCAATGTCTGAAAATGTTTCTTTAGATGCTAAATATCTGCAAACAGGTTACATTCTACTTTAAATTGAACGTGTATCCATGCCTTTTAAAACTATTTGGGATATAATGGAGGGAAATTCAAAGGAAACTCATTCTTGACACATTTGCCTGCAAATAACAGTGATCAGTTTGTACTCTGGTCCTTTCATTCCTGCAGCCATTTTGCACCACTGTACCTTAGCTATTGTGTCTGAGTTCATTTCTCGGAGTATTCAAGTACACTCAGGCACTTCAAATCTACAGTGTATGGAGTGAATTTTGTTCCAATACTGTTGCAAGTTTTGTAAATGGAAATTTAAAAAAACAAATCGAGTCAATAAATGAAATTTTGAAAAGTATCCTAAGAGAGCAGCTTTGCTGTTTTCTTAGATTTTATTTATTCAATTTCTTTTTTCCCTTTATTTTTCATATGTTTTTTTTTTTTTACTGATTTAAATTTCGATTTTTTTGGCAAAATTTTACAAAATGCATTCTTTTCCAGTTTTATTTTACAGATCACACTCTCCTTAGTTCAATCCCAATATAGTTGCTGTAGCTAATGTTCATTCAGATCAATAGTAATGCATCTTTGCTCATCACTCCAGAGGTAAGTGAAGAGAATACGATCTGTAACATACAATTTGAAAATAATGCAATTTGTTAAAAGTTTGAAAAACTGATACTTACAAATATAAATTTTGTTAAAAAGAAAAGAGTAAAAATGTATTTTTATGTGAAATCTGAGAAATTTGTAAAGTTATTCTCAAAACCTTGTCTTGATCAAGACCATTTTAAACGTTTTATTTTTGAAAGCATTTTCCTCTTTATTTAATTCCTGTTTTTCAATTTTGAATTTTTTTTTAGATTTCCATTTACAAAATGTGTTCTCGGTCTGGCAACAAAAATGAAACGAAATTTACTCCTTACATTTGGGAGGGAGTTCTCTTGCGAAAGAAGAGCAAATGGAAGGTCTGATCTAAACAAAGCTCTCTGAGTCATCTCCCGCATTAGCTTAAAGTAGAGTGCAGCATTTATTACTCTGGGATATGCGACAGTAGTAAAAATATACTGGAAATCACCTAGTGGCAAACCAGGTATGAAAAGTCCCTCAGAGGGTGCCGTACGATCAGTACTAAACATCCTGCAGTTGGCTGCTCCGTTTTTCTAGCTAAAAGCTGAGAAAGTTATAAAAAAACTGCCTGGAAAAGTGAAAAACATCTTAAATTAGTGGAAAACACAACTTCCTGTTATTGTGAGAAATCTAGGACTCTTGGGGGACCCCTGCTGGTCTGGGGGTCCTAAACAGCCTTGGGCCAGTTTCCCTCACAGCATACCAGGCTTCATGTTGTATTTATGGGGTCAGATCCTTTCAAAATAAAACCAGAGAATCTAATAGACAGCAATCATTCAGAGTAACAAAAAAAGGTCATCTTTCAAAATAGTTGGATTTTATTTTGCTGCCTTTTTTGGTGCCTTGTTTGTGGAGGTTTTCCTGTTTCACTTTTTTTGATAGCTCCTGTAATTACTAAATGATTCATATCTTACATCAGTTTTCTCTTTTTTCAGTTGAAACCTATAAATAATTATTTACTTGTTTAGATGCAGTAAAGAATTGTAGAGGTTAATTCTTTACATAGTGTGCAAAGTTAACACCATTGCTATTGAATATATCTCTACATATAGTGTGTAAATCTGTTTATATGCTGCTTTATGAGGGATGCTTACATTCGTAGAAAGGAAGAGAGGTATGCCAAAGCCTTTGATGATAAAACGCTGACCTACGTAGAGAAAATGGCACCAATAAATATCAGACAGTTTGCTTCTGATGTGTGTAAATCTGCCTGAGTCTACATTCAGATATTAATGTTATTTGTGGAGTTGTGTGTCATTTGCTTCCAGCAGGTTTATTTTAATCATTTCTGAAAAATCGCTGGGTCCTTGTGGTGTTGTCAACCGTCCCGCCATCCTCGCCTCGTCTTCCATTTCATCTGCCGTTTTTGTGCTGGTGGATGTTGTGTTGTTAAGCCGGTGTGTTGTGTTAAACGGCGTCTTTGTAAAAGGGGGTAGACAGAAAAACAAGGAGAGCTTCCTGTAGTTGGGACTCATCTAGTTGGGTTTAGGAGAGGATTCTGTGTTACATTGATGTAAAAATACATTGTTGTCTATGTGACCTAATTGAAGGTTTTTAATTTATCTTCTGGACGGCAGGATTTCTTTGCTGTGTGTTTTTTTTTGTAAATGAAGCTAACTGTGGTTTTGTTGTTCCCCAAAATACAACGGATTGGGGGAGGAGGATTTCTCTTAGGTGCCATGCTGCTACCGAATGAAGGCCAAGGCGAAGTATATTCAGTGCAATTTACTTTCTGGTGATAGATGAATATTATATTCATTACCTATAATTAATATAGGAGGAAAGTTGCAATAACTTAGTTTCAAATAAAGCTACTAGAATCTGCCATTTATGATTATAAAATGGTACAGACTGCTGGAAGCCAAGCCATAAGATACAAACTCTTTGTTTTATATAAGTGTGAGACTTGAAATTACTAATTCAATAATCCTAATACACTAATATAACCATTGTGCATTTACTCTGTGGCTCAGATTTTTTTTGTTTTTAAGAAAAGCCTGCAACAACAGTCCTTTCTTCATCTTTGGGTGTTTCTTTGTGTTAACTGTGTGTTTGTAAATGTGAGAGTACTTCTGTGATGTTTTCCTTTTTGAGATTTAACTGCAATAAAAGGATTTTTTTTATGTCGTTGATTTTTCAGCTTTGTTAAAAGGCGTTGTCTTTGCAGCAGCCTGAACACCAGATGGAGACAAAAATACACTCAGGAATCCTGATGGAGCTAAAGAGGAGGTGGGAAAGGTGGACAGAATGGGAAGGGCAGGTTAGATCTTATTATTGGATGATAAACATCTTATAAATCTGTATCTAATATACCTGACATGAGCACTTCACTTTAAAAATAGAAGTTTATGGATTTTTTCAAGTTTATTCCAAATAAAAAGAATCACACTCAAAGAATCACTGATTGTGGAAATTAAGGAGTCTATATCCAATCCATCACATTTACTTAGTTGAGACAAAGTTTATAAAAATACTGGGTTCAATGGAAAGCATTGTAATATAAATTGGATAAAATGTAAGTCTAAACAATCAAATGGCATCCAATTAGACCTTATTATGGGCAAATTGAGCCCCCAAAAAATCAAGAACAGAAAACTCCCTTCCACAGTAACTAATGGGACCATTAGCAATCATTACAGTGGTATTTAAATGCTCGTGTGTTTTTGGGGTTATGTCTACACCTTTGCACTGGTAAAGACTAAAACTTTTCCTCATATTCGCCGATATATAGGGAAATAAGAGT
>JAUZNJ010035777.1:0-12116 GCA_034780135.1 Jordanella pulchra
GATAGATAGATAGATAGATAGATAGATAGATAGATAGATAGATAGATAGATAGATAGATAGATAGATAGATCTATATTTAGCTTAGTGATTTGTGATATTTAACAAATAGAAAATACAAATTAAAAAATCTCTAAATGTATTGCTGAGATTTATTTCATATGAGAAGCCTATAAAACGTATATTAAACATAACAGAGTTCTACGTAACCTTTTTTATAACATACATGACATACATCCGGGTCAGTGCGGAAGTGTTTCCGGTAGACGGCACTGGTTTGTCAGATATCCCGTGCATGGCATGGTTGACAGGGTAGTCGGCGATTGGGACGGCATAACTCGTTTTATATTAGTCTATCGGCTGGTATTACGAGTTAATCATTTAAAATCTGAACTAACTTGACATCTCCCAGTCGTCTCGGCAGCTGTCCTCACTCTGCGGTAGCAGCTTTTCTCATTTGTCATTGCTCGGGTTAGCTAACTAACGTTAACGTTGCTCTGTGCGAAAATGGCGGATGTACAGGCAGAGAAGAGTCTGGATGATTTCTTTGCCAAGCGAGATAAAAAGAAGAAGAAAGAGAAGGGGAAGGGGAAAGAGACCACCACCGGACCCACATCTACCGCGGTGAAAAAGACGAAGAAAGAAAAGGAGAAATTTGCGAAAAACGAAAACCAGGACGCTCAAGTGGAGAAGGTAACCGAGGCTCCTGCTGCTGCTCGGGGGGAACTTTTTGTGTCTTACCGGTGTCGTGTCATATTTGGTCACCAGACACGAGCTAGTCCGTCGGGAAGCTTTGCTATATGAGGTTCCAGTTTGTCTTATATAATATTGACATGTAACGAGTGCATATAAAGATGAATCTCTGGTACTTAGTGGCGAACATATGCTTGCCAATGGCGCACGTTGTGACAGGGTATCAAAACAGGCATGACACCCATCATCTTTTTCCAGGCCCTTTCCCAACTAAAATCCACAGCCCTTCTACTTGTGAATGCAGTGGTTAAGCTTTGCTCATATTTATCATAATACAAAAGAAAATCATGAGAAAGTTGTATTTTGCAAGTTAAGAGGTCTAATAATACATTTATGAATGTTAATTCTACTTGGTTTACAACTAATTAAAACATAAATTTAACTAACTAGATTATGAAGACATTGGAAAAGTCCAAATAAAAAGTGAATTTAACAGGTTATGTTGTGGCTTGTACTAAAGAAGCTAGCTCTACAGATAGGGCTGGCTTTCCTGAACAATAGACGACAGAGCTGGACAATATTTCAATATCAAATATATATCGCAATATGGTTTGATTCAATATTTGTTATATGACTTTTACTCACATAACCACACTATTTTTCACTGACTGATGTTCCAGGTTTTCATGTAGTTTTTTGTTTTTGTTTTTCAAAGCTAATATTTTTATAAATGTTTCGTTGGAGTATTTTTTATAAACATTGCAAAATGTTAGTCATAATTGTGTATAGTCATCTGTTGTGGGCATTCTTGGCTCTCTTTCTAAGGATTTTATTTTTTTCTACATCAATATCTAAATTGTATTGTATCAACCGCAATTAAGAAATGTATTGTGATATAAAGTTTGACCATATCGCCCAGCCCTGAGACAACATTAAAAGCGTCTCATCAATGCAAGGAACTAAAGGGTGGAACACCTTTCGTGTGAAAATAAATTTTCATTTTATCTAGATATTAATATCCCAGAGTTTGGTGGGATAAACTCAACATCACTAGATGATCCACATCATCTATTGTTGGTCCACTGTGTCTAATAAAGTCCAAACTCAAGCTGCTGTAGAGCTTTTCATGCAGACAATTATGACGAAAATGATGAAAATATTGTATCTGCTTTATTAAATGTGGATTCATTGTGCTTGAATGACCAGCAGACCGATCTCAAATAAACCTAACAGAATCTCTTGAGCTTGTTGACAGGAAGTTGAGACATCAGGCCCAACAATGCAGACAAGCTGAATGCCTCAGCTATGCCAAAGGATGATTACCTTGTTTTGATTTAGACCCAACTGTATGTTTAAAAGCTTTACTCAGTGGTAAACGGTTTAACGCCAAGATTTCCATAAAGTCTGACACGCAAAGTTTTATCAGGTTCTTTAAAGAAATATGTCACTTTAAGGGAAACTTTAAGGGGATCATGTTGTATTTTCCTTTTGTTAAACTGTGGATTATTACTTTGGAGTTTATAGTTTAAATAAATTTGAATACAAAAATCCGATCTGCTGATTTTTGATTGAAGAAATCGTGACTTAATACAATCCGACTGATTGTAGTCAGGGCTTTTTTTTTTAAATTATTTTTTAATCCGCACTAAAGCTTAAAAACGTAGTTTTACAAGTTATCACTGTGATTGTTATATTGAGTGGTGTTTTACTGCCCAGGAGGACGAGGAATGGAAAGAGTTTGAGCAGAAAGAAGTGGACTACAGCGGGCTTCGGCTGCAGGCTTTACAGATCAGGTGAGAGCAAAGCGACTTCTTTTCAGCTGCAGTTAGTTTAAGCTAAATCCCCCTTTTTCTATCTCCACCCATTATCATATCCATCAGGTAGTCAATAAAAAAAAAAGAGAAAAGAACACTTGGAAATGGGATAATTACTGATTACCTGTGAGTAAAAACTCGCATTACTGTGCTGGTTAAGGTTGTCATTTTCTCTTTTTTTATTACTTGTTTCCTTTCAATCCCTTCCTGCTTTCATTTTATAACCATGTTCTCAAAATTTTAATCAAAGTTTATATTTAGTTTTCAAATTTTAAAGGATTTTTAAGAATTTCAGAAATAAGTCATACAAATGCTCAAACCTCACATTATTATTCAATTGTATATTTCAAAAGTTTGCATTGCATCCATTGTTCTTTTTTTATTTCTACTGATTCTGAACTCATTTAATAGCAGACGGCACCTATAAAATATCAAAATATGAGCCATTATAAAGCTAAAATAACTTTTGATTAAGGTCTTTTTGGAAGATATCAATGATTGGATTGTTAGACTCATGTTTCCTGACAGTAGAACATCAGGAGAAAATATCTGAAGGTTCTCAGTCATCCAGGTCATGATTTAGCTTGGAAAGTTCAGTTTAGGCAACTGGATGAGAAGTTCATGTCCAGTTACCTAAACTGAACTTCCCAAGCTTAAGGAGGAAAATATAGAATCACTTAATCACCGTTTGGTCAATTAAGTACAAATTAAAGCAGTTTTTGAAGTGTCACATCGGACTTTTCCTTCTCACACTCAAACCAGCTTTGATATTAAAGGTCCAGACTGGAATAGTCTAAAACAGTAAAAGATTAAAGATAGCATAGCGCACACAGATGTCTATATACTTTTTTATTATTATTTTATCATATTAAAGTTAAAAAAAAAGGCAAATGTACCAAAGATTACTAAACTATTCCTCAATTTCGGTTAAAAATACTCTGTAAGGTGTAGAGTTGTCAACACTTGAATGAATAAACTCATCCTTCAACTGTTTGATAAATCAGAAATCATAGCATTGCACATGCAGTATAGCATTAGGAAAGAGCTCATTTAGTTATTCTTTTTTAAAGTACGATATTTTAGACGCTTTCAATGAATATTTTTCTATATTCGTTGGACTCCACTGTCCTTCATGTCCGAGCTGGAGAAGAAACGGTTGAGACATTCTGCAACTAAACCTAATAGAGTTGAAAAAGATTTGGCTTTATAACCAATAATCGTCACCCAAATATTAATTGATGAAAATAATAGGATTTGCTTGTAGCCGTTCTTAAGCATTAATTAGAATAACATTATTGTTAGAAGAAGCAGCCAAGATAAAACAGAGGTTGCGGTAAACTGGTTTCCACATTCAACTGTAAACAATATTTGACCTGAATCTTTGGAGAGGATGTGGCTGTTGGATTATCTTTGGAAAGCTGTCGCTGTATAAAGTTTATGATCACCCTATAGTTGGCTTTCATCACCGTGTATCTGATTTGTGTGGATTAGGGCTGAAACAATTAATCGGATTAATTGTCAACTAATTTAGGTATTGATTAATTTTTAACTGGAGTGTAGAGACTCTAAAAAATACCTTTAGCTGACAGATCAACCCACTTAGAGCAGAAAAAAATTATATATAAATACTTTGAATCTAAGATTAACAAACCTTTTTCATCCATCAATATGCCCTATCCAGAACTCCTCGGGTGGAAAAGTTTTAATTTCACCTGCTTTGATTCTGTAAAAAATCTTCTTTCAGGAACCTTTTACTATGTAATTATTAATCAAAAAAATAATCAACAGATGAATCGATTAGCAAAATAATCATCAGTTGCAGCTCTAGTGTCGATCTGAGGTGAAGTTTAATGTCCCTTCATTCCTCAGGCAGGCTGAACGATGGAACAGGAACGTTTGTCTCACTTATTCACCAAGTGCTCGGCCTGCAGATGGTCGACTGAATTACAGGCATCTGTTTTATTGCTTTGATGCCAAATCCTTACCAGTAGATCTCTGTATGCAGCCCAGGATTTGGCACAGGTCTGAGAAACTCCTTGTTGTTTGCAGTGATGAGAAAGAGGAAGAGGAGTATGAGAAGGAGGAGGTAGGAGAGGATGGAGAGATCATTCTGGTCAGTGGAGACAAAGTCTCAGGACCCTGGAACAAGTCTGGTGCTCCTCCTCCTCCTCCTGCTGCTGCTGCTTCACCCGTTGGTGAGTAAACTGGTCTCCATGTTTAAACAGCTGAGTAAAGCTATAGAAGGACACCAACTGTGTTTTTGGGTAAATATTTAACAGATGATGTGGTAATAAACGTTAATAAAACCTAATTGGTTGTATTCTGTTGGTACAGAGGAAGAGGAGGTGCCTGAAGCGAAGCCCGCCGGAGTCTACCGGCCCCCCGGAGCTCGACTTACCCCCAGCAGACGAGCCCAGACCCAGGGTCCTCCTGAGATCTTCAGCGACGCGCAGTTCCCCTCCCTACTGTCCACCGCCAAACACGTCGAGACTCGCAAGTAAGACCAAGATAAAGACGTGAGTCGGGTGTGTTGATGCGTCGGCAGCAGTTTGACTGATTCTGTTCATGTTTGTGTGTCAGAGACAGAGAAATGGAGAAGACATTTGAGGTTGTGAAACACAAGAATCGCGGCAGAGAAGAAAGCGGCAGCGCCTCTGTGCAACACTTGCAGCTCGACAACCAGTACGCCATCCTGGGGGACAAGTAGAGCTGGTTCCCCTCCACCACCACCACCCCTGCCCCTTCCCCCTCCTCCTCCCAGCACCGTCTCCCTCGAAGGAAGCTGAACTCCAGCTGTGCTGGCTGCAGTCCTGAAAAGAGCTCCGTTTGCCACCACCCCTCACACCATTCACTCACACAGTCATACACGATACCCCTGCAGGTACACTCCCTTCACTCGACACGGTTTGGTTGGCAGGACTAAAGGATTGCATCAGAAGGGGCTGATGGGGAAAAAAAAAACAGCGTAATAACTGAAATGAATCAGCAGAATTGAATCCAAACCTACGACGCTGCAGCATCAACAGAGATGGAGTTGCCCTTTTGTGGATTGTTTTCAGAGCAGCAGTTGTGGCAGAACTTCTCTCTGGATTTCAACTTGCTTTGACAAAGCCACAGAGGATCAAAGACGACTTTAGGCTCGATGATCTTACAAACTTCTGTGAAAATATCTATTTTTTTGGCGAGGTCTTTACAATCCAATCGCGCGTGGTTACGTTGAGGTGTGTTTTTTTTCGTGTGTTTGTGTGTGTGTGCTGCGGTTTGGGCTTCAGGAGGCGGGAGGGAAGCTGCCTCAGTGACACAGCTGGTGGTGACTACAGGAACTGAGCTGTTCTGTTTTGCTGTGGTGGTGAAGAGGTGGGGCTAGAACCAACCTCCACCACCTTCTTCCACATACAAGCCAGCCAGCCAGCAGGCTCTTTGATTTAGAAACTTGAAGCTTTGTTTTTTGTTTTGTTTTTTCATTCGTTGACGATGACACTGCAAAGATCTACAAACAGGAAATGATGAGTTACATTTCTCATTTTAGAGTTTCTATATAAAGTGGCCTTATTGATAGAGCGAAACTGTCATCTGATTGGTTGTCTGGTTTCTGCCTCTGGATCGAACCACTTTCATCATCTATGAGGAGTAAAAAAAAAAAATAATCTGAGCAGGAATGTAGTGCTGTTGTAGTTTGCTTGATGATAACAACTACTAACTTTCATATCCAGTGTTTAAACTTACTGCTCCTTGATTTTTAGTTTTTATTTTCAATCGAGATCAATTAAAGCTTGTTTATAATCCTGCTTTGTTCAGTTTTGATAACATGCTTTAGTTCATCTTAACACCAGAAAGTCTCGGTATAATTTTGCAGAAGTTGTGCTTACTTTCCCAAATTGACTTGAGAACCTTAAAGGCTTTTTCATAAAAGGTCATCCAGGGATCAGCCCTTTTTTAAAATCATGTCGACTGAATAAAAAAAATCCTTAACAGGCAACAAACTAAATGCACATGTAAACCTGGGAAGATTCGTAATGTTTGTGATTGATGAGCTTTGTCTTTTTCCATAAAAGTCAATCACTGTGGATAGAGTAAGGTCATATCCATGGTAGGAAGAGACTGATTTCTTCTTTTCCCTCTTCTTTTGGATTTGTTTTTCTTTTCTGGTCTGTTTACAGAAAAGTTGTTGTTCATCTGTGAACCCTGAAGCTTGTATGGACCCTTCTGTTCCCCTCACAAAAAACATACTTTAAAATCCTACGTGGACTCATTTTATCAGACTAGGTGTTCCTGTCTTTCCTTCCTGTGTTTGTGCAGACGAATGAATAAAAGTTCCAACCTGTTTTGAGATATGATTAAAAAAAACATGATCTCTTATACCGAGCATATTAACAAATAAAACAAAGTTTTCTCTAAAAGCCGTCTTTCATAATTTGTTTTAATGCATATTTTCAGTCATTTGAAAGGCCTCTGCACAGGTTCTGTAGTGGAAATGTAGAAAACCTTGATCACATGACAACAGCGCCTCACATAACCTCTGCACACACCCAGCACATAAGCCAGGTTTCCTCCGAAAAAACTTTTAACCCCCTTATTGCTATAAAATCAGTGCAGACAAGGTGTGACACGATTTATCCTTTACTATGTTGTTAGAAATATTAAGACTAAATATCTGCTGGATAATGGATTTTGAAGTTGCCTTAAAGGACGGAAGCACTTGAAACTTGAACATGGTTTGATAATTTGACAACAAAATAGGTTAATCTAGTTAAATGTTTAATTTCGGTCACCACGGGGCTGCACAGTAACATCGTCAGCAATCATGAATTACTTTGATAAATGATCTAAAGTTAAATAATACAGCATCTTCTGTCCGCTGTATTTATTAACTTTTATAACATGACTACAAGAGATTTAATCTGCCATTTGTGATGGGTGGAAAATGACCTTTTTATTATTTTTTTTTATACATATAAAGCAAAGGTATACTTCTAGGGCTACATTACTGATTTAAGTCTTATAAACTACCCATTGTAATGTTGACAGCTTCATCTTTGCTTCTCACACAACAACCTTAGTACATGACATATTTAAAGTTTGTACATGAAAGAAATCAGCAAAAAGCTTTTGTTCTCCTTGACTGAAGCGCCTTGTAATGATGCCAGACAGAGTCTAAAGGAAGCCCTGATGGGAGTTTCATTAGTAAATCCACTTCCAGTTAGGTTCATAGCCTAGCTGATGAGAGTGATTATAAGCAGGACAGTAGTCATCTTGATCCTCGATTTGTGCTGCAGTGATCCAATCTGTAAAGTAGAAGGGAGGTGGAGATGCTTTAATAAAGTAGGGAATCGGTTTGGCATTTTGTTCTTTTAGTTTAGAAACATTTGCTCTAAATTGTGTGAGATTTTCTGAATATTTAGAGACATCAGTTTTACATTTTTAAGTTTTTAAAAAACATGAGTTTAGCTGTTCTTAAGGAAAGAAGTTCACCAGAACCCGAGCGTTCCTGCTCTTACATCTAAGAGCCACTAGGTGGTACTATTGTTCATCAAGTGCATATATATTTTTCTCTGTGTTTAGATGGTTTTTAATGCAGGAATAAAAAGAAGGTTCATTCATCTTATCCCGCTTATTCCAGTAGCAGACTGTGGGAGACACGCGGTGTCCACCCTGGACAAGTCGCCTGTCTGTCGCAGGGCAACACAGAGACACACAACGTACACGTACAACCATGAACACACACTCAGACCTAAGGGCAATTTAGAGAAGTCAATTAACCTAACATTCATGTTTTTGGACAGTGGGAACAAGCTGGAGTACCCGGAGAGAACTCACACATGCACGGGGGAGAACATGCAAACTCCATGCAGAAAGAACCCGACTGACATCCTACTTAAAAAAAACTTGGTTTTTGTTGTTTTGTTCGAAACGAATTACGTTTTCCTAAATAAAGACAATCAATGTGCCTTACGCCCATAGCCTGCCGGAGATAGGGACTGGCCCAACTGCAACCCTGATGGATGAAGCAGGAGAACATGGATGGATGGATGGATGACAATGTTATAATCACAGGATCCTTTGTACATTTGTAAGGTTACTTTATAGGTTTGTTTGTAATTTCGATTAATTTAATGATTATATGGTGGTCTATTGCCTTCAAATCTAATTGTCACCAGAGAGATATTCAGTTCAACCTTAATAAAAAGCTTAAAAATATAATTTTACCCTATAATATATTCACTACATTAGAAGGTATACAGAATTATGTATTAAAATCCATAAACCAGAAGTTTTTGGTTACTTTAAATTTGCTTTAATAAAGCAATAAAACCAGGCAACTATAAGGTCAACTACATTCCTGAGGACCTCACTCTTCATGCTTCTACATCATTCAAGCTTCAGTAATTTATTTTCTCACAAACTTGTTCATAATTTTGGTCTTTGCTACTATCACAACCACAAGATGTCAAGACACGCACCTTTGTATAAAGGATATTCAATTAATTTATGACATGAATGTATATTTTTAAAAAGAGGCATGAAGTTTCTAGCAATAGAGGAGAAAACTAGGTGGTTAATGTAAAAACAACTCATGCATATCATAGGAAATGGAAATAAACATCTCTATTGATCTATTATATATATATATATTTTATCACAATAAATAACAGTATGGGCTTGTAATTTTTTCCACTGATAAACTCCACCATCTGCATATTTTTTTCAATCCTAGGACCTTCCCTCGCTTTTAGGCCATGTTCATTTGGCACAAACACAAGCTACCTACCTAGTCTGCAGTATCCCATGTAGACGATGTGTCTCCAATGGCATGACGACATTTAAACACTAAACAGATTTCCTGTAATATCCCCTGAATTCATATTTATTACAGTTTAGTTGGACTTTATATATTTTAGAGCTTTGTGTGTTGTCTGCTTACTCGCCTGCTTGCTGGCTTGCTTCTCTTCACAAATCCTTGATGGATGCAACTTTTGTTATATTTACACTAAACCAAAATAACAGTCAATCATAATAAATTTGAACATTATTATTATGATACTAAATGTTTAAACTATTATAGTAGCATTCTTAGCATTTTGTCAAAAACTTATAGAAATAAATAAAACTATTCCCAAAAAAAAAAGTCTTTCATATTTTATTTAAAGAGGAACAGAACATCAGTAGAACCATCCTGTTCTGTAGATCGGAGCATAGATGTTTTTACATACGACCCAGTGGCACCCCTTGCTTTGGTTAGCTTTTTAGATTTAAAAATAATTTAATAATTTTAGGTCATTTAATAACCTGATCTGCTTCTACAGTTTCCCACTGCAGATTGTGTACAGTTATATATTACCTGGTCCAGGTTTCACTTTGTTGGAAACAGAAAACAGTCAAGACGGTTGTCCTGATCAATTTTTTCTTGGTTCTGGAATGTTAAATACCAAGCTTTATACAAAAGTCTGCCTCATTTTATACATAGATTTTACATGCATCTTTATTAACACAACACCCTTTTTTATTTAAAAGATAATTTTGTTTCTACCAAGATCAGTAGTCAATAGAAATGAAAGATCTGGAACTAAAAGTTCAGTGAAGTATTTGATGCCATTTGTTGAGATACTGAATAAAGTAATGATAAAAAAATATTGAAAACAAGTAAACTTAATTTATAAAGCAGATTTTTTAGGTAAAACCAAAAAAAGTAAAATGAATAACACAAAGGACAGGTAAAACATAAAAGAAAACAAATAAACGAAAACATTTAATACAGCTAGTTCTTGAATGAAACAGAATCTGTTTTTGATGAGGTTCTTCACTCACTGATCCTCTTCTATTAATGCAGATGCAGCTCATCCTCAAGTTTTGGGGAAGATTTCCTAAGGAGGCAAGCATTTCCTGCACCCCTTGTATTACTCAGAGTTAAGCTTTCTATTAAATCTTTCACTTAATCCTCTTGTCAAGGCTATCTCAAGAATCATCCATCTGTAACATTCTATGAAAAAGGTTCACTGTACTTCACTGTCCTGTTCAGGTTTGCATAAACATCACTAATTAGCTCTCATTAACAATGATTTATCACTCCAAAAGGCACTTTCACATTAGAAGTCGGGCTCCTTAAACACTGAAATGAGTCCTTGCTCAATGCAATCTTCTGCTTAGACATTCTGTCGGCTCATTCGTTCAGAAAAGGCATAGCTTGTTTGCTCCACTGAAGGCATTTTCTCAGCATCACCTCTACAATTGGTTTGCTGGTCCTCTTTAATGTCTTATTATTTATTTGTCCTGATCTCTTTTTTTAAGTGCTCATTGCCCTCTTAGTATTTTAAAAAAAGCACCTTAAGCAAATATCTGGTGGTGATAAGCCATCCTCATTTCCTCCCTTATTTCTACAGGAAATCTGTCTTATCTCCCATTTCTTTCTTCAAGCTTCAGCAGGCACTCAGTCCACACCCTCTCTACGCCTGGCCAGCCCACAACCTTTCGGAGCCTTTTGAGGCTCAGCCAGCCTGCTCCCTCTATGCCTTTGCAGGCACTCATAATTAGCCCATCATCAGAATCCCAGTGATGAGTGTATCATTAGCTAATTATCATCATTTATTTAGGCAGTTTTAATTACACCTGGCAAGTGTTCATTGTCATCATCCCTAAGCCTTTAGGTCACTTTCACCTTCTTGTTTCACCTAGGAAAGCTAGCAGTGCAATCATTACAGCGCAATCAGCAGCAGTGTCGGTATCATTGCTGTCACAATCATTTATTCAGTCCGTTTCAATCATGACTCGAAAGTATACATCGTCATCATCTCTAAACCTTCAAGTCACTGTCAACTCCCTGCCACATCTAAGAGTGCACTTATCAATCACTATTTTTTTAGTCAGTTTCCGGCATGCCCAGCAAGCGTTCGTTGTCACTATCCCCAAGCCTTAAGTGACTGTCATCTTCTTCCTTAACTCACAAGGCACTCTTCTATGCCATTTATTTCCCAAAGAGTCACTCATCAGTATGGTTGGCAGGCACAATCATCCCTATGCAGCTAAACCCTCTTTCCCTTCTTTGCTTCAAATTCTATACTCTGCTTTATATCTTCAGATAAAACAGCTCTTCTGAAGCCCATGAAGAATATTTTGTTAACAAAAAATCTCAACTTTTAGGTACGAATAAGTTATGCTTAAGCCTGTCAAAAACAAATAAAATGTATTATGTAAATTGCATTATTTTTACACTTCTGCTTACTGGATCCCTCCTACAAAGGTTCTCCTTTTGTTTAAGTTTGGGGCCATTTTTCTGCTGGTTTAAATCTTGGGAATAAATGAAAAGGGGATACCAAAAAAAAACGGTGATAAATCATACCTTCTATTTAGATTTTTACAGCTAAATTACTTATATGAAGTACGTAGGATTCCAAAAAACAACCACCGAAAAAACAAAGCTAAATGAATATTGAGACAAAACAACTTGAAGATTTGTCTATTGTGCTACTTCACTAAACGGAGCATAATAAATTGCTTTAAGATGTACTTATATGCCCATGGGCCTTTTCTGATCATAACAGTACAGTCCAAAGAAGTTAGAGGATTTAAGATAACATTTGACTCAATGATAAAGTTATAATAACAAATAAATAACA
>JAUZNJ010035778.1:0-12115 GCA_034780135.1 Jordanella pulchra
TAAACTTGTTAACTTTTTCCCTGTTTCCGTGTGGTGTTCTGCATGTGGGTTAGATCTCTGAAGCCCATCATGACAAACAGGCCCTCAGTCTTTTAGGTTAGCAAGTCATTCAAATCTTGGTTACAGTTTTGTAGCTCCTGTAGTACAGTGTTTGTTGTTTAATGTTTGTTTTCAATTTAGTTTCCTAATTAATTCATTTATTTTTGTCTTTTCTCACGTTCTTCCCCTCAGGTATGCTTTGGCTGTATCCAATAATAGACAAGTGGAAATCACACCACTATCATTAGTGTCTAAAAGGAAAAATATTCATTTTCATACACTGGATCACCTGTGGATTGATATATTTAATCTCCATAGCTCTAAAGCTTTCTCTAAGTCCATTCTTAAAAACGTTATCACTGGTCCATGATTTGAGATAGTTTGAGGTTCAAGATAAGTTAACACTACACTATGGACTTCTTATTTAGAACTACAAAAGAAGTGAACTCTAGAGTGATTCTTATAAACCCTGGAGAAGTGTTTATTATATCCTACCTATAATCTCCTAGCTGTCATTTACAACCTGAGGAATTATTTTCATTATTGTTTGTCTTTGATTAGAATAATGCTTTATTAAACATTCATAATATTTATTATTGCTAACATAGAAATGTTAGAAGTGTTGTGCCATAAAACCATGATGGTAAATTTTAGACGCGTTTCATCTTAAGCATGTTCACTGGGGGTGAAGGTGCAGAATGCCTCAGTGCTGCTCTGGAGTTTGCTTTGCAAACCCCCCAGTTCCTCCTGTTAAAAGCGAATATTTCCTTTCCACATTCACTACATGCTCAGTTTGAGGGATTGCTGTAGAGTCTCTGACAAGATGCAAGAGTATATCTGTTGTCTTTACCTGCTCATCCAGAAGGAGCTTCTGTAAAAGCAATAACTGGATGCAATCAGCTGGTTTTCCTGAGAAAACATTTTTGCCAATCTGACTGTATGATCTGATGCTCTCTGTAAAAAGCTTTGAGATGGCCATATATAAATAAAGTGAATTGAATTAAAACTAAACATGGTCTGTTTTAATTAAATCCTTGAACAGATTAAAAACACTCTGAGGGACTCTTAACTTGTCCGCTGGCCTGGGAATTGTTCTGAATTCCCTTCAAGAAGTACATGAGTCAGTGAGCAGAGGCCTGGAATACCGTGCTGGGCCTTTGTCAGAATAATGTAATATCTGTTTTGCTTTTATCTAATGTTTGTTTAAATACTTTTTAGAAAAGATAGTATGTGTTTTTATTGTAGTGGGTTTACTTTGAGTATAAAAATGTACTAAAGCCAGCAGATTCCTCAACTTTACCTGACCAGGGGGAGAGGAACGGCTCCAGGACCCTTATCATGAAACAAGTTCCTGAGGTGAAGGGTTTTATGATGATTACCTCAATTCCTGAGAGGTGCCAGTTCCCAATGAGAAGAAGAAGATCCTGTGTGGAGAGCTTAAGGACAATGAAACTGTAATTAACCAAAGCTGAACTTGTTTTGACCCTGGACGAAGAAGGACCAGTTGGCTAACCATATGTTGCACAATTTGCATCTGTTTCTAAACCCCCATCCTTAGAAATGTTGTTGTAACAGGGATACACCCACTCTTTGAGTGAATAAATGTGAAGTGGAACCAGATGAATCCAGAACTGAGCAGGGCTGTGCTGGTTCTCCACCTGCACGATGTCTCATTCTTGTGTCTTATTTCATTTATACTGTAGATGTTTAGATTCAACAGCCTTAGTCAGATAAGTAAATAAAAGCAAACAGTAAATAGATGGATGGACGTGGGTTTTAATTGTTACCTTCACATTCATAATAATTTCAAATTTGAATTGTGTATTTGTTTAAAAGAAACCCTGACCAGTTCAAATCAGAACAATTTGTTCTTCAGGTGAACCTCTGGACAGTTGGTCTAAACACCACAGAATGCCTTGCCGATCTGTCTCTGATCTAATAGGCAGTTGGGGTACACTACAGAGGGCCAGGCAGGATTCGATCTCCAGACTCCCAGGTGAAAGTCACATGTACCAACCACTCAGCCAAAGTTATATCCCCTTGCCAAGGTGCATAATCAATCGGAGGCATAGTGACAGGACCCTATACTCTGACAATAAGGCAGGTTGAAAACATCACTTTCATATTTCTTGCCATGCAACAACAGTGTTGTACCACGGGGAGCAAAGCACAACAACTCCCACCCAACAATATCAATCAAACCACTCCAGACAAACTAGGAAGCAGCCAATCAGGGTAAGAGTGAGAACTGTGCTCCTCTTTACTCTGTAAATCAGTCTCATCACCGCAGTTTCTTTCCTGTTTGTCTCACTATACCAAGCCTTGTTTTAATGTTGGTTTTATCTTGAGACAAACCACACTGTGCTGATAAAACATCACCTTTATCTGCTCGTTATTTTCGCAGCATTGACTTTTTTGTACTGTTTTCTGCTGTGGATGAACAGTGAACACTAATAGTGTTGTTTCCAGTTTTACTCCACAGAGTTCAGCACAGACTCCCACTGCAAGTGGAGCAAATGCCATTTCTGATATAAAACCCTTTATTAAAATAATAGCTCCCTAACTAGAAATTATTATTATATTTTTTTTTTCAGCAAGGAGTGTTGTATGAACTAGTGGATGCTTTCCCAAGGATGTCTTTAGTATTTCCTTGTGTCTGCACACCTGACTTTAAACAATGGGTGATTAGCATGCCCCTGCAGCCTGTGATGGCTGCTCACCTGGGAGTGGGATTTGTTGCAGGTGTGCTGGAGCAGGGACACATCTAAAACATGCAGGACAGTGAGTCCCATGACTTTGAAAACCACTGACTTAGTGTGATTATGGAAAAAATAAACTTAAGGTCACTCCACTTTAGAAAGACCACTGAGCAACAGCAAGCTTTTTTACTTGGTGCTTTCTTTCAGACGAAAATTATCATTGCAAAAACAAATTCAGTTTTAATGATCAAACAGATCTTTATTTGTATGTCATATCACAACTTTATGATAATATAGCATGCAGGACATGTCAGTCAAACAATTTTGTAGATAAAGTCCCAATGTATGATGCTAGCTACCTATTTACCGACTACCATGCTAGCACCTTAATCTCTTAAATCAAAGCACAATCCTTCCTTACCCCTTGGTACAACTAGATGTGGAAGAGGTGTGTACAGACCACAGTGCAGCTCCACTGGGCCATCACAGCAGATCATTGCAATTATAATCAGTCAGAGTGGTTCTACTACAGGGCATTTCTGAAATGCATTCCAGTGGATACTCTTAAATAGGCGGTTGCCTTATTTTTGCTGCTTGCTGCTCCTTCTCCACATCAATCTAGAGCATTCAGTAGGAACGCCCACACTGTAGGAACATCCACACAGTAGGCGCCTGCACTGTTGGAATGCCCACACTGTAGGGACACCCAAACAGTTGGAGCGCCCACATACTGTAGGAACGTCCACACTTTAGGAACGTTCACACACTGTAGAAAGGCCCACACTATAGGAACACCCACGCAGTAGGAAGGCTGTGTGTAATGTGTGTGCAGCGTGTGAATTCGTACACGCTGTTGGTAAGCCCACACAGTAGGACTGTCATGATCTGTACTTTTGTGTTTCATTTTTGAGCTTTCTGTTGTCTCTGTGCTCTCCGTGTCGTCCTGTCCTCCCTTGATTACCCCCAGGTGTGTCTCGTTTCCCTGATTATCTCCCTGTGTATTTAAACCCACCTGTGTCTTCTGTTCTTCGTCGGGTCTTTGTCTGAGATTGTCTGAGTAGTCTGTTATTGTCTTGAGTCGAATGAGTTTGCTGCCTCTCGTATGTCCAGTTGCTACCGGTTTTAAACCCTGGTTTCAGTTTAAGCCGTGCTGCCTGGCCCGAGGATTTTCAGTTTGCTGTACATTTTGGATTTTTCTTCATTAAAACCTCATTTTTTTCACCACATCCTGGTTCCAGCCTCTGCCTCACCACCTCCACCACAACCGCTTCCTGACAAGGACAACCACACAGTAAGACCATCCACATAAAAAAAGAACTGCCACACAGTGTAGGAAAGCTGTAGGATTGCCCACATACTGTTGGAACCCCCAGACTGCACAAACACCCATACTGTAGGAATGCCCAGACAGCAGGAAAACCAACATAGTAGAAACACCCATACATGTCCACACACTGTAGGAACGCCCATACAACACCCACAGAGTAGGAATTACCACATACTAGAAACACCTACATAGTAGGAATGTCTACACAGTAGAAATGCTGAGAATGTGGTCAGTCTGACTTACCACTTGTTTTAAGCTGTTCAGTTGGCTAAACTGAGCTTTCCAAGCTTGACCATGACCTAGATGACTGAGAACCTTCACAGATATGCCAACTGTTTATATTCCCAGGGAATATTGAAGCAGAATATGCTAAACAAGACTCTATACAAGAAATGGGTTGTGATCAACAATTAGAATAACAGAGAAAAGTCTAATGTGAACCCTGACTCTGAAAAGTAAAATCTGCCACTGAAGATACACAAGGCAATCACATTTCTCAAGATGATGGCACAAGTACACGCTTAACTTAAGACTTGGAGAAAAGGGTTAATAGGGCCTACAACATTATTTTGTATTCTAGTTCTGAGTTGTAATTCTATGTACAAAACAAAAGTTATTATCTTTAGACTAGAGTCTCTAAAAAATAAACTGATTAGTCAATCACTTCATTTGAATAGAATTAAATTAATCTCAGATAATGAAGTAAAAAATCTTGGTGTCATTTTTGATTGGGATCTATCATTTAAATCCCATATCAAAGAAGTTTCTAGAATTTCCTTTTTTCATTTCTAGAATATTGCAGAAAATAGCTATATCCTGTCCAGGGGAGATGCTGATAAACTAGTCCATGCGTTTGTTACTTCAAGGCTGGACTATTGTAATACTTTACTATCAGGAAGTCCACAAACTGGAGTTAAAAGCCTTCAGCTGATCCAAAATGCTGCAGCCAGAGTTCTGATGGAAATTAAAAATAGAGATCTTATTTCTCCTAGCTTACCTTCTCTTTATTGGCTTCCTGTTAATTCTTGAATAGAATTTAAAATCCTCCTTCTCACTTATAAAGCATTAAACAGCCAAGCTCTGTCTTATATCAAATACCTGACTGTTCCTTATGTTCTGGACAGCACTTCACTCTCAATCTGCAGGTCTACTAGTGGTTCCTAAAAGTCTTCTAAAAATAGGAGGCAGTGCTTTTAGTTATCAGTCTCCTCTCCTGTGGAACCAACTACCAGTTTTAGTCTGTGAGGCAGACTATCTACTTTTAAGGCTAGGCATAAAAGTTTCCTCTTTGATAAAGCTTACAGTTAAAATAGAGTTGTGAAACATAAAGTACTTTTCACACACTAAGTAAAACATGTGAATTTGACAAACTAAGGGATTTGTTAGTAAGAGACAGGATTGTGGTACAGAACAGGCACAGAACAAACCTTAGAGAAAGACTGCTCCGAGAAACTGGACTTACACTAGATAAGTGTGTCGCTATGTGTAGGGCAGCAGAAACCAAACGAGCACAAGCAAAAGAGCTACAGAGAGGTGAAACAACAGTGCATGCAGTGCATAAAGAGCAGATGAAAAAGAAGACATTTTCCAAACATAAAGAACAGAAAGAGAAATCTGCAGAATTTAAATGTGGTAAATGTGCAGGCACTCACAAGCCAAAATCTTTTCCTGCATATGGAAAATCCTGTAACAACTGTTGGAAAAGCAATCATTATGCAAGATGTTGCGAAGCAGCTGCAAATAAGAAGGTTCATGATAGTGAGGTCATCATGAATGTGGTACAAGCACGTGTAATAGAAAAAGAGGAATAGATAATGCCAAGCGAAGTAAATGAGACAGTTATACCATTCAAGTTAGACACAGGTGAACATGTAAACTTGTTATCTTGGGAGGATTATAACATTTTGACTGTAAAAAGCAAAATCAATCACATAAAAACAAAAGTGACAGGGTACACTGGAAAACGATACCTGTTTAAGGTGGGTAAATCACAACCTTTGAACACATAAGTCAGCAGATACAAGTGCAGCTACTAATTGTGGATGCAAATGTACAACCAATCCTAGGACTAGGATTTTGACCTTGTCAAGAGTGTTTATAGTGAAATCGCCAGGTACTGTGAATGATGATGACCCACTCATGGAGAAATATAGAGTCTGTTTTGAAGGACTTGGATGTTTACCTGGAGAACATAAAATATGTGTGGATATCATACATCCTTGCAGGAAGATCCCGTTCGCACTGCAGACTAAACTAAAAGAGGAACTGGTGCGTATGGAAAAACTGGGGGTCAAAAAGAAAATAGATTATCCAACTGAATAGGTAAGCTCTCTGGTCATTGTGCGAAAGAAAACAGGTGCTTTGAGAACTTGCTTGGACCCAATAGACTTAAACTAAGCAAAAGAGAACATTTTAAGTTACCAACCAGAGAAGAAATCATGGCACAGTTTGCTGGAGCTAAATGGTTCAGTATACTGGATGCTTCATCAGGTTTCTGGCAGCTTAGGCTAGATGAGGAGAGGTCAAGGCTGTGCACGTTCAACACACATGAATATTTACATGATATTTGAGGACATACCAGGGGTACAAAACAATGATGGATGACATCATAGTTTGAGGGTCTACTTGTGGAGAACATGACTAAAGATGGAGACAAGTTCTTAACAAGAGAAGAGAGGTGAATCTGAAGTTTAACAAAGAGAAATGTGAGTTTGGAGTGAAAACACTTATATTTATGGGAGACATTGTCAGTGAAGAGGGTGTTAAGCCTGACCTGAGAAAAACGTCAGCAATCAGCAACATGAAAAGACCAAAAAACAAAGATGAAGTCAAACGATTTCTAGGCATGGTCACCTATCTTGCTAAATTTGCCCCACAACTGTCAGCGCAGTCAGCAACTCTCTGAATTTTTCTTGAACATAAGAATGAATGGATGTGGTCCCATAAGCGGGACCAATGCTTTTTGACGCTGAAAAAGATTTTGACACAGGAGAGAACACTAGGATCTCGGCAGATGCGTCATAGTTTGTCATGATGGGCAGTGGCTTCCTGTCGCCTATGCATCTCTAGCCTTGACCAGCCCTGAATCCAGGTATGCTCAGATGGACAAAGAGCTGTTAGAAAGCTTATATGCCTTTGAGCGTTTCCACCAATATGTGTATGGACAAGCTTTTGAAGTGGAAACTGACCATAAATCTCTGGTGTCCATCATGTCCAAGCTGCTGAACGACTGTCCAGTACGGATACAGCGAATGTTTATCAGGCTGCAAAAGAGTTACATTCTGGTCACTATTACAAAATTCCCTGTTACAAAATTTCTAAGGATGGGGGTTCAAAAATAGATGTACAAAGCTTCAACATATGTTCAATCAACCAATCCTCCTCCGTTTAGGGTCCAGCTGTCCACACACAGGAAGTCCTCCCTCTCTGCAACCCTCAGAAACCAGGCCGTCATCATTAACCCTTAATCTCAAGAAACTTGTCTCACGATATGGATCCTGCATCCGTCGCTCCCCCCCTCAGTCTCCTACTTTCGTGATTGTCCAAACAAAGTCTCACTGTGGTCATATCATAAATCTGCTACACTTATGACCCTGCAACACATGGGAAAAAGATCCGTGGGTTCTTCTCACCGTAAGGCAGATGAAAGGAATTTTGAGTGTCTCCTTTCTTCAAGAATATATACGTATGCTAAAAAGTATATCTACTACTACAAGTTAAAGTTAAAACACATCACTACCATTTCTAAAAATCATCTAAGCAAACATTAGATAAAAACACTACAATTATTACATTATTCTAACATCCAACTACCCAGAAGTAGGGTGCACTTCAGTCTATGTCAAGCAAGGCTCTTGTTAGCTTCCCAAAGGCTGTCTTTGCCAGACAGGGCGTTCCATGTGAACTTTTTTCAGACAGTGGGGCTGCAGTTCGAGTCCTTTGCAGAAGAATGGGGGTTTTCAACACACAATGAGTCCAAACTACCCAAGGTCTAATGGCATGGCTGAGGGTTCAGTGAAAATAATGAAAAAACATGATGATCAGAATGGACTATCACAAGGCCAAATGCTGATGGGTCGACTCATTCGTTTTAACCTAGCGGTGAATGAAGACCTGCTGACACCCAAAGGAGCGCACAAAGTCAGACAGCTGAAGGAGGAACAAAAAGCGAAACAGAAAAAGCTTCATAATTGAATGGTGAAACACCTTTCAAAACTGATGCTTGGAGATATGGAGCATCTCAGGGACATCTCTACCGACACCTGGAGAAAAAAAAGGATGGATGGAGGAGGAAGTTGCACCACGCTCCTTAAGGATTCAAGTGTAGAATGGAATGTCTCTAAGGAGGAATTGCACAAATCTTTAACTACAGATGCTGGAACTAAAATGGCAGCTCAGGAGATGGACCAGCAGGATGCTGCAGAATCAGATGAGTTGGTTAGCATGGACTGACGGCAGCATCTGCATCACCAGTGGATGTGACCCCTGCCCATGTGTCCACATTACCGACTCCTGAAAGATTGGCTAGACTTAAGAGACAGGTTCACCCTCCTGAGAGGTTAGTTGAGAGTTGCTAATGATTTGCTTTAGTAGTGCTAGTTGCTTTGAGGACATTGTTTTTGTTTTTCCTATTTGAAAAAAAGAAACAGGTAAATGTTGGAATGATAGAAGATAATGTTGATACTGTTTCAAGTTAATGTTTGGATGCTTATAGGCACTTAATAACTTTCTTTTTTTTAAAAAAAACAGTTTGAACAGAAAAGTTGTTTGGGTTAAATATTATTTCTTATAGGGGAAAGGATGTGATGTTATGAGCCGCAAAGCTCTTGAACTCCAATACCCAGCATGTAATGGGTGTTTGGCGTCAAAGGTTGAAGGCAAGAGGGGAGTTCTGAATAAGCTTGGAATCAAACATAAAGAACACGTTTCAGTTCTGTATAGAAACAAAGGACAAACACAAGAGTGATGCTTGCTTAGTCGCTGGGTTAGTAGAGAGGTAGGTGGAGGTAGAGCGCTAACAGCCCGGTCCGGCGGAGGAGATTTTAGTCCAGGACAGGACGTTTCTCCTTAGCTCTACCTTGGTCCTATTCAGGTTATCCCAAGCTATTTTCTGTATTTGTGCTGCTATATGTTTGGGCTGCTAAATCACATAGGAACCACAGTTTTTCCTCTCCACTGTCGCTACATGCATGCTTGGTGTGACGGATTGCTGTCGAGTCAATGATTCGATGCAATCAGCTGGTTTTCCTTAGATAGAAAACTTTTAACTAATCTGACTGTGTGATTTGATTAAATTGTCTTTGTAAAGCGCCTTGAGATGTCATGTGTTGTGAATTAGTGCTATATAAATAAACTGAATTGAATTAGAACTTCTCTTTCTGCCTTATTCTATCTCTATTATCCCATTCTGCATTATCTGCAAAGTTCCACTCATACCTCTGTGCTTTGTCGGCTTTTCTCATCATAGTAGCCTCATCTGGTCTGCTCCTGTTCGGCGGTGACTACGTTCTTGATGGAAATATCAGCCGTGCTGCTGCCATCAACACCTTAGAATATAGATGTTAAGCCTGTTTTTCAGGCTTGTCCTGTTTCTTTTACTGTGACTAACTGGATGTCCTCTCTTTCATTCTCTGACATGGGAGCTGCTTGGAGCTCATGTCTGGTTGTGTCTTTCCTGGACGAGGCTGCCTGTGGAGCTGACAACTGCTTTTTGTATCTCTGCTTCTTTTTGTCCGTCTGCTTCTTTCTCCTTGAACCCCAGTCTTCCTCAGCAGATGGCTGCTCACACTAAGCCTGGTTCTGCTGGAGGATTCTTCCTGTTAAGGGAGTTTTTCCTCTCCACTGTCGCTATATGCATGCTTAGTGTGAGGGATTGCTGTTGATTCAATAAGTTGACGCAAAAAGCTCAGAAAACTTTGAACCAGTGTGACTGTATGACTGTTGTTGTATAAATTGCCTCTGTAAAGTGCCTTGAAATGACATGTGTTGTGAATGGGCGCTATATAAATAAAAATGAATTGAATGTGTCATAAATTGCTTATGATTTTAAAACTGAATTCTTTTTTTCTAGAAGAAGCTTCTTATGGACAGCTGAAAAAATAAAAAGCCCAAACTTCCTAGGGAATGTGTGAAAAGCTATTGACACTTAAAATCTCTCTGATTAAAGCCATCCTATTGTGAGATGATCTCTCTGAATACCAACCTACTAAAACCCCACAGCAAATGAGCTTTTACACTTCTTTTAGAGGAGCGTCCACTCAGACCTGCCGCTGTGCTGGAACGGAAAAAAAACATTTTGTAGAATAACCCACCGCATTTAATTATCCTTAGTGGACAATCCAGTACTTCACTGTTTTTACATAATTTCTCCATTTATCACTAGTTTACCATCAGCTTACTCCATTTAAAATTGATGTTCATGAATTGTTTGCTCCCAGACAATGCAAATATCTCTACTATTTGATGTTACATTACTTTTTTCAAAACTCAAAAAAGACTCACACCCACAAAACATTTGGCCAAATGGATGATCTTCTTCTTAAAAACACATTTAGTTAATTACTCTACATGCTTACTCTTCATTTTAAAATAGAACAAATCGTTTTTGCACACTTTACCAGAACATTGAGAATCTGACTCAAAATTAAACAATTTTGTCAAAGAATAACAGTTGTTAGCACTTCACAAGGTACATGCAGTCAAAGTTGAGGCCCGTTTCATGAAGCATTTGTAAAGAAAACTCAAGGTTTGTTAACCATGAAATCAGGGAAACTCTGAGCTTTCAGAAGAGAGTTTCCTCATCCTCTATGTCTGTTACTATAGTAACATTCTCCCTAAAGCTAACCTGGTCAGCAGTAGTTTTTTCGGCCATAATTTTGAGTGTCCTCTGTCTCTGCCCTCCTTAGAGCTTAATCACAATGTTTAGATTTCTGATTCAGTCAGCTGAGATTTGTCATAGTTTTGTGCAAAATAAGCATCTTGTCTGTGTTTGTTTTGGTCAATATGCCCAAAACCAGGGCAGCAAAGCAACCGGGCAACAGAGGGAAGGGAAGACAGGATTCTAAGTTCACTATCATTGAGAAGCTTTCCTCTTCCAACAGAGGGAGAAAGACCTTTCACAAGAAAAACAATACATTAATGTATCAATGTATGCACTTATTGATAGGCAAAGAAAATGGAAACATTTCATGTAAAATATATCTGTGAAGCTTCTCCCTTTTCCAGGTCATTGTGAAGCTTGGACCATTCGGTTTAGGCAACTGGTATGGTGATGTTTCTTCTTCTGTTTTGTTCCCTCTCAGTAGGCCTCTTCTTGTTGGTTTTTTAGAGAGCGCACCTAGAATAGCCACAGTTCTTCAAGGCTGTCCTGATGTGTCTCTGTTCTTTCCTCCTCCCACTGTTGGTGGTGGGAATGGTTTCTGCTCGTGTATGGAGGGTTCTGATTTGTGTTCCACTGGTTGGTGTGGGTCCAAACCGGAGGTACTGGTCAGTGTGTGGGTTTCCTGTAGACTCTGAAGTTGAGACATTAAAAGAAAAAGGTCATCAGCTGCCTTAGGGTATCTTTTTATTGCATATTATGTTTGTAAACAACAACAATTCTTTTTTTCTTATGTTATTTCTTCATGGATATTGTTTGTCAAAATTCTTGTAGCTTTAAACAAAGAACAATTGACTTGATTTATCTCTTCATTGTATTGACATCATGCTCTTCCCAATGCTACATTTTGATAAAAATGGGGTAAACACTTTTTCATGTGCAGAAGTGGAAATACCAATGAAATGAGCTTTTTATTTTGACCTATTTATTATTCCTCTTTATAAGGTAAAAAAAAAAAAATGCATTTGGAACATTTTGGCCCATTTTTGCACATCTGTGTCAAAATCCCTGTCATGATGGGCTCAAGGTGTCTAACCCACATGCAGAACACCACACGGAAACAGGGGAAAAGTTAAGTTTATTCAAAATGTACAGAGAAGTCGGTTCTGGTTCTGGTCCGGGCGGGAATCACTGAGGTCTGTAGACCGGAAGGTTCGGTTAGCCAGGTTGTCA
>JAUZNJ010035779.1:0-12115 GCA_034780135.1 Jordanella pulchra
ACCAAAATTGACAATTTATGTTGCTGTATGTATATTTTTGACCCAGCAGATTTGGTCACATTTTCAGCAGATCCATATAAATTTATGAAAGAACCAAACTTTATGAATGTTTTTTGTGACAAACAAGTATGTGTTCCGATCAATCTATCACAGAAAAATAAGACTTGTAGAACTTATTGGAAACTAAAGACAGTCATGACATTATGTTTTTTACAAGTGTATGTAAACTTTTGACCACAACTGTAACTGATCATTTTAAGGCTGCAGTTGCCACAGCAAGATTTCCTTTGGTTTTATGTTTTTCTGTCTTTTTGCTTAAGGGTTTTAGACCAAACCTGCAAAAGTGAGACTATGATAAACAACCAAGGATGAAGTGTGTTTTCACAGAGAAAACACTGTAGACCTCTGAGATGTATTGTGGGTTAAGCTGTAATTATTACAGAGGAGACATGTTTTCCTGTAGAAATCCATGTTTTTCCTCTGCAGACTGAAGAGGAGTGAATGAGGCTCCACAAGGAAGACTTTATTTATTGGTGGAAGGATAGGAAGGAAGTGGAAAAATAAAACACCCCAGCTTTAATGAAGTATGTTGACTTCCAGCTCCAAAAGTATAATTAATATAGTTTAATACAGTAAGATGTTTTATTGGTTATATTGGTTTAACGATTTTCTAACTAAATCAAATCTCAGACACTTTCGTATCTGCCATTTTTAACTTTCTACACTTAACAGCCTCCATGAAAAATACAAAGTTATTTTCACATTTTGTGCCATAATGAGTACAAAGGTGAATGCATTTCATTGGGATTCTATGCAATAGACACATTTATAAGAAATAGAATCTATGCGTGTGTAAATGAAGCTTGGTCTTAATACAGCTGTGATAGTACGTTGGGGGGGCTCTCTTGCTGGGAAGTTGAACCAGTCTCATGTATGCAGCCACTAACTGGTTTTCTTCAGGATTTTCCTTTAGTTTCTTTCATCAATCTACCGATTCGTTCTGGCATGTTTCCCTGTCCGTGTGTTCAGATGTGCAGAAGTGGTCGTCTGCCTTAGTGGTTTATCTGACCATATCAACTCGTAGGGTTTGTTGTGTGTCTTCTAAACAGCATGTGGCGAACAGGACTCCTGTGTTAAATATTGTCCCACCTGAGCTTCCATCTGCAGCTCCTCCAGTTACCACTGGCTGCTTCTGATTAACCATCTCCTGTCCTCCTCTCTGTGAAGTATTTAAAGGTTGAAATACTGATTCATAAATTTATTTTTCCATAATTTACTGGCTTCTAAAAGCAGCTAGACTCTTCATCTTATTCAGGGTTATGACAAGAAAGGTGGCTGAATATAAATACATGCAGCACTTCTTTGCTTTTGATTCTGTTTATCATTTTCTGTTCACTTCACAATTATCCACAAATTTGCTTTGGTTTTCCTCAGAAAATCACCATAACAGCTCGATCGATGTTTGCAGTTATAACATTAGAAAATGTCAACAATTCTTTTTCATCTTAGAAACTTGTTGGTAATCTTTAGTAAAACATTTATTCTGATTAGATTTGAAATCTAGGAATTTAGTTTGACACAGTATTTATTATAGAGATCGTGAATAACTAAAAGCTGGGTTGCATACTTTTTAATTCAGTGTCTTAAAACTCCGGCAGATAATGTATGGTTTGCATTTGTTAAGGTTTTTTTTTTTTACCTGATGTCTAAAACAAAGATGATTAATAAAAGTTTATTTCTAAATCTGTCGTTATATTTCACGCAATACCTTTGCTGCCGACGTCAGTAAATATTTCTAAGCTGCAGCGGCCCAGTCCAGTTCTGCTAAATGACCACAGGCTACAGGTGAAGTCCCACCAGCTGCTTTGCTGCCAAACACCATGTGAAAACTAATTACATGCTGTCTAGCCAGAGGTCCCTCTGATCCACTTCGTTATTGCTCACTTGCTCCGTGTTCGTCTGTCCTTCCATCTGTTTGCTTTTAGACGCGTCCTGCAGAGGTGTTTCCAGGCCTGGAGGCAGCTTCCTCGTGTGCTGAGGAGAGAGAGGGAGAGGGAGGCGCGCCGGGAGAAGCTGAGCAGGAAAGTGGCAGAGCTCCTGCCAGATTTCTGCCTCCATCCGCTTTGATGAACCTCAGAGAGAAACCATGTGAAGACGACAAGCTCTATACATCCGCCAAAACATTGCTCAGGCAGTGGCAACGATAAAGAAAAGGCTTGTTCATTTCTCACTTTTATTTAATAAAATAAATAATGTACAACAGAGCAGTTATTGAAGTACAAAAGAGTTGAACTGTCATTACAGTGTGCTTCAGCTGTCTTAGGCTGACTTTTGATGATCAAATATATTAGCGTGCTTTTATTTGGAAGTGTGACGACGTCTTACAAAGTAGCTTTCATTATACAAATGCAATCAACCACCACAGTACTACAATCTTTACCTGATATAAATACCAATGATGTAATTTGCAAGGCAAAGAGCTGACAATGAGGTACAGAGTTTATTATATTTTTAAGCTTGTTTAAATCTTCAGTGTGTTGGATTCAGAGAAGTGAAACAAAACAATGGATTTGTATTCAGTCCGACTCGTCAACAGTTTGTCGAAACAAGTTTTACTGCAATAACAGCTGTAAGTCTGCAGGGATACATCTTTACCAGTGGTGGGTAGAGAGAGACTAATGTTTCCTGTGCAGTATACGTCTGGCTCAGTCAGACTGGATGAACAACATTGGTGAACATGAATCTGCTCATTTTGATTCCCATCTGGATGTTCTGTTATTTAACCGGGTCGTTTTAGCACATAATTCTATTTAGATCTAAACCATCTTAGTGAACCTCTGCCACAGTCTGTGTTGTTTCATACAGGGAATCCAGTGCACTGTTAGCTTTGATCACAGCATGAGTTTTGGATGGAGAAAAATGCCTATTCTTCTATATTAGGTTAAATTGCAGATGGTTCCTCTGCTTACCATGCAAGTATACTCTGTGTGTTTAACTGAAGTGTATGGCCTGCACCCTGGATCTCTGCAGCTCCTCCAGGCCAACCAAGAGGCGGCTCTTAGCTCCTTACTGACATGAATGTTCCTTCGCTTCTAAAATATCAGAAAAAAAACGATACAACAGTTTTCTTCCCCCTCTGTTATGCATGAGTTTGCCTGAATCAGTAACATAAAATCACCCAGTTCCAGAGGGAACATCCTGTAGGTATTTGTTTGTAAGAAAAGGTTTTCTTTGAGAGTTGCAACAGTATTTAGCCAAGACATAAAACCCCTGTTCTAGTCCTAAGGAGGTCTTCCATGGTGATAGTTGAGTGCGGCATTGGTGCATCCAGATGCATAGATGTGAGCCGCTGTAATGGTGGTGAATGCGTGATAGTGAGGTGTAAGTTGATGTCTCTAAACCTCCAAGTGCAAACTCCAGAGCTGTGACTGAACCATAGAGCTATGCTGTCTGCTGGAGACGGACCATTTTAAATTATGTGGCAACGCTGCCATCTAGTGGACATCTATTGTCTCTTTACACCAAATCTGTCAGAGACGGAGGCTTCAGGTCGTCCCCCATGGACACGAACTCCAACCAGTTGCTCCACAGACCTCTTGAGTAGACGCCGGTGTCCACCACGAGTCCCCAGCAGGCACGGCGGGCAGTTTTCTCCCTCAGTGCGACGCGTGCCTCCCGCTCTGTCACATTGTAGCTGATGTTGATGACTTGCACTAAGAGGAGGTGCAGGAGACCACCTGTCACAATGCTGCTGTACCAGGCGCAGGTAAAGCAAAGAGCAGAGCTGGAGAAAATGGAAAGAAGAAGTGAAAGATCAACCCAACCAAGGTTCAAATAGTTTTAACATTTTTATTTCATATTAATCTCTGATTTTCTATTTTAGTTTTAATATGTTTTTTGGATTTGTTAGCAAGTTTTCGTGAGTTTCAGTTATAGTTTTAGTCTTTTATGTAATACAGCCTAAATACTGGGGGAAAGAAAAGGAAAAAAATAGAAAAACTCTCAGAGAAAAACAGCTACTGGACACTAGACCTTATATTAATGCGTTATGATAAAGAGAAATGTAAACTAAACACACTTTCTCTGAGAGTTCAGTTGGTTTTAAGTAGTTTAGTAAACTCTTAATACAGTTTTAACTTTATTTATTTTTTGCAAGGTCTAATTTTTATTATATTTCAGTTAACAAAAATGTTTTCTAATTTTAGTTTTCGTCAACTCGTTAGTTTTAGCTAATAACCTTGGTCCCGGTGCAGTGAACATGAAGCATACGGAGGCTTTAAATGTTCCTGCAGCCATGCAGCTAGAGACAAATGCATAAAAAAAATCCTGCAGGATGAGCTGATATCACCAGGAAGAAGTGCAGGAAACATTAAGAAAAAGAGTCTAATGTTTTTGGAATGTACAGTCTGCATTTCACTGAGATTTTCTATGACAGATCAACAAAGTAATGCATAACTTATGTGGACTTAAGACATTTATAAAGTATAAATCTCAGTCTTTGGATGTTCACAGTGGGTACAGACATACCTCTGTGGTTTTCCAGCTTTATTTGTAGCCAAAGATGGTTCTACGAAGTATTGACCGAGTTAAAACTAGAAAAGCACTCGATGTGTTCAAATAGTTATTTCCCGGCACATTAGAACTTCCAAATAAGTAAATAAATACTTGAATTGACAGAATAATCACCAAAATGTATTTTTTTTTTTTTTTTTTTTTTTTTTAATCACCAAAATTTAACCATTTGTTTCCAGTCACAAAATTTCAGCTAAATCTGTCTATAAATGTTTTGTTATTCTGAAAACAGACAAACCAACACAAATGAAAACATCCCCTCCTTGGAGGTAACAGATACTGAGCCTGTGGTACAGTTCATCCGCTGACATGTAAGAGCTTTATTTACTATAAAGAGGGATACCTGTAGACAGGCTTTCTGTAGTGTTCTAATTTACAAATACAAATAAATTGTATTCTAAAATACGAGCTTATCACGCAGATGAGGTTTTAAAAATAGGATAGTGGACGAACTAGAACCTGTAGTGGTTGTAAACTCCAGGGCAGTAGAGTAAGGCAGTGAGGACGTTCTGCTGGGGACAGACGCTCCGTAGCACCAGGCTGATGCCGTACACGGACGTCAGCAGGAAGAAGACCAGAGTGAGCAGGAAGCTGCCGTGGTTAGCCTGGCCCACACAGTTGTTTATCCTGCCTCGGGATGAACACAGCTTCAGTCAAGGCACAAAAAAACTTAAACCTGATGAATTTACTCTGCAAACACAAGCAGGAACTCATGTTGGAGTGAAGAGGTAGCAGTCAGACCATGATCACTTCACTCTATTTTTCAACTGACTTTAATTTAACTTGGTTGAATGCTACCAATTCTGACAGTAGCTAAGCAGTTGTTGGACCAGCAACAAGCTTCTACCCGCATTCTTTTGGACGAGTGGCTTCTCTTTTAGGCAGAATCAGTAGAGCCAATTGAATAAGGGGAGGTTTGCAGATCTTCAGGCAAAAATCCACAAATATTCAGCAGAGTTATGTTCAGAGTCTTCATGCTGGCTTTATCCGCTCCAAACCTGTTCTCATTGTGTGTTTGGGATCATCGTCCTATTGAATCAGCCAGTTGTCAAATTTCACTCATCTGAACCAAACTGTTTCTATTAGATGTTAATTATTGGTTTAAGCCTAACATAAACTGGAAGCTAATGGAAAGCTATCATCAAATTCTAGATGCAGAACTATATATTTGTGATCAGCTGAGGGGAAAAAAGCCTAAAATAACAAGAATATTTGGATAAACAAAGGAGACGCTAAACCTTCTAATGAGGTGTGAACAGTCAAGCACGGTGGTGGTAGAATCATGCTGTTGGGCTGCCAGTGGTAATGCTGCCATGCACCAAGCGGATAGACTATTCCAGGTAAATAGTTGGGTCATAGAAAGTTAGACTGGACTGGACAAAGATCAGAAAAACTAATTGATAAAGCAGGAAACTTTAACCTGCATCAAGCGTATTGATGGTTCCATCAAGAAAAACGATTGGTAAGTTTCTGCCAAGAAACCAAACAGGTTAAATTAAATATATGGGAAACGTAGAAGATTGTGGCCTGTGATTAAAATGATCTTAGGTTATTCCAGAAACTACTATTGAGTGTTTTTTGATCCATTAATAAAAAGTATGCATTCATTTCCTCCAGATTATGGGAAATAAAATCCAAAATAAATTCAAGCCTCTGCGTGTAGTGCTTGTATTTTTTTTTTAAATCATCCAAGAGTCTAAAAGAACAAAAATAGAAATTAAAAGAAACCCACCAGACACAGTGATGGTCGAGACGCTGCACGCAGACGTCACAGATCCGACAATGCCCCGCCCTCGGTGGCCGCTCCACCCTGCAGACTGAACACCAGTTCCTCCGCCTGCCCTCCTTTAACTCCAACCCTTCCTGCTCTGATGATCCCATCCAACTTACTGCTGTCGACGCGTCCAGCATCCCTCCGTTGAAGGGGGAGTCTCCACCTGCCGGGGGGCTGTGATACGTCACCATGCTGTGGACTGCCTTTATGTCCGGCCGAACGATGCCAGGATCTCTCTTGGTGTGAATAAGAGCCAGCAGGGTGAGGATGACTCCTGAAGTCACAGCCGCCAGCTCAAACTGACCCACATCCCCGCGTGGGAACACCTCCCAGATGAACAGGTAATACATGTATGCCAAGGAGAAGAGGGCCAGGCTGAGGAAGAAGAGGGTCTGCCCCTTTTTTCGGTGGGTGAAGTAGTAGTACCACAGCACCAGAACGGGCAGAGCCGTCAGAACCAGCACACCAAGCAGGAAGTGGAGCGCCGCGAGATGCAGCAGGCCAGGAAGGAGAATGAGAGGAGGGATGATTGACAGATCCAGCTTTCGGGCTCCACCCCAAAACCAAGGGACCCTGATCCGGTCTGAGACCACTGCAGCCACATGTGACAGGGATTCAGGTTTCTGAGGCTCCCTCTTTAGAAACCTGAAGAAACAACAGAACAAACTGGTAAAGAAGCTTCTTTACAGCTTCCATCGGGTCTGAGTTTATCGAAAATGGTGAAACATGTCAGGTTTTCTGTTTATTGAAAATGAGCGAAATTAAGAAATTAGGGCAGAAACTGAGCAGACTTGATTCAAAACACAGATGAGGCCAAACTGCATGTAGGTCAGTTTTCAATTGCAAACATTTCACAATGTTTCAGATATTTTGTTTTGTTTTTTTTTTACTGCTGGGTGGTCTAAATGTTTTTTTGTTTTTTATTTCTATATTTTAAAATATAGAAATAAATTAAAAAAGGCCTAAACATACAAAAGCAGAGATTTTCCTTCATCCAGTCACTCATGGAGGTACTAAAATTGCCCTTTATAGGCCAGGTTTATAAAATTTAACATTAACTTTTAATCACCTTTTTTTAAATCACCTATAAATGAGACAGAATAACATCCATTTTTTTCTTAAACTAAAAGAAATGTTTCTATGTCTTACCTTGACACAGGTCCCACAACATTGCAATAAGACTTAATACGTGTGCAGCTAGTCTTGGTTTGTTTTCTTGTATAATTTAGACTTTTATCACGAACGCTACACAAATCCTCTATTCTGTTAGCTTCTGAGCAGCTCCGCCTCTCACCTGTCGCAGGCATCGTCCAGGTCCTCGCAGTCGCAGCAGCAAGCTGCGACATGACTGCGCTCCCCATGTCTGTTCACATACTCGCAGCAGCACAACACCTCCTCCTTCTCCTCCTCCTCCTCTTTCAGCTCTCGTTTGGATCTCTGTTTCATTGCTGATGGCAGTCCAGCCTGCAGGATGTTTCCAAAACATATTCAATGAGTTTATTGTCAGGTTAAGCATTAAATAGGTTTTTGTCCCTTTTTAACTGATCTGCATGTCACATGACAACCACAAACGGAAGGTTATTTTATTGCCTAACACAAGCTGATGCAGGTTTGTGGAAACTGAGCTGGAAAAAAAGTCAAGTTTTACGAAAGGTATAAATCCAAAGTGTGGCTTTTATTTGTATTCATCTCCAGGGGTGTAAACTTTAGATGATATCAGCAGTTAAAAGGATGTGAAAAGTGTCAGATGAGCAACAGGAATGAAAATTTCAATCAACAAAAATGACTCCAAACCCATTTATGCAAAGAATAATCTCTTAATACAGCAGATTAGGAAACATTTGCCCACATATCAGTCCGACGTAAAGCTCTAGCTCACTTGACCTGAACCCAATCTGTCCACTTTCAAAACATCTGCAACACATCTGTCTAGCTTTAATGAGAGCCCTCCCATCCATTCAGTCCACTGGCCGGTTTAATCGGCCGGACCGATTTAGGTCGAGGTGTCGTCGGCATGTATCACCATCACAGGGCTTCAGTGTCGCCTCTGTTAAATATTTATGACAAACAAAAGAGCAATCATGTGGTACTAATCCTTGGGATGAGTCAAGCCTCCCCCTGCAGTGGAAGATCCAGCTCTGTTAAGGAGGTCTGACTGACAATCTGCCCCATGACAATAAGCTAGCATGAATAGTTAGTTATTTATAACCCAGTTAATACTTTTACTGAGGATGCTGGAGCCTGCAATAACCAAAGGAGAGTGAGTTGGCTTACACAGACTAATAGATTCACAGAGCTAAAACTAGCTTGTTTGATCACAACAGTAATGTATATGTAATAACTGCTGATCTGTTTTGTGTCATCATGCCAAAGCCAAGAGGAGCATTAAAGACTTTATTAGCCCAAACATGTGATTGCTCTTCAGATTTTTCCCACTCAAAGTGGTCATTAACCATCACTAACCAGTGGCTAGCCATGATTTACCACTATTAAGCAACGACCATGGGCACATATTTTAGGAAAATGCTGAAAGACCTCAATGGGATGTAAAAAAAAAAAAAAAGAAAACTAACACCAAGTGTGCATCTTTGCCTAAGTTTTTAGAAAGAAGCTTAAATGCTTTTTTAAAAGGAACTTCAACAGATTTATTTCAGTCTCCTCTAAACAGGGAAAAGAAGGATCCAAATACCTAAACTGTCATTGTAGGACCCAGACCAAGCTCTTAATAGAAAGGTGAATGCTTCTACAATCAGAAAATGACTAAACATGTTTAGCTTTCAAGGAAGTTGAACAATTAAACCCTAAAATGATCAACACTCTTGCCAGATTTATGTGGTTCGATTGCTGTATTTTTCAACACCTCAATACAAAATTTCTGCCATCGAGCGTTGAAGATGAAGAGAGAGAAGAGAGGGAATAAATCACGACAGGGAGGGTCTGTCAAATATAGGGTGTAGAAATAGCCACTTCACACCAGGTTATTTATTTTTGCTGAAAATTTAGAGTAAAAAAGTGGTAATTGCAAGATGTGTAATTTATTTAAAGCTATTGAACAAGATCTGCAACTGCATCTGGCACCATCACAGATGATTTTAGGTAAGAATGGTGAAACTAGTGACACAAAAGCCTTCATATCAATGGTTTGATTTTCTGCTGATCACTAGTTGAGTGTGTGGGGAAACTGGTGTAGAGAATGAGAGTTAACAGAAAGTCTGCAATAAATTTCTTATTTTCTTAAGAAATATAAAGTATACAAATAAACATGGAGGAGGGTGCATAGCCCTCACAAATAGGTTAAAAAGGTCAGAGATCCTGGTCAAGTACCTTTGTCTCTGCTTAAAATATGCAGGTCATCAGCAGAACCTTAGAGAACCTGACTGCAAGCTGAGAAGGTCATTGAGCCTTTCAGGTGTGCAGGAACACATCTAGAAAATGCAGAACCCTGAACAGTAGAATTGTTCTGGATAAACGGTCTAACAAGCAGCATGAAAAAACTACTTATTAAAGTAATGAAATTAGATTGTTTTTTAGGTTGAAAGCAATACAGTCAGTCTTTAAGTCGATGTACGCAAGTTTTTTTTGTTTGTTAAAAGCTGTAGGAAGGCGATTAATTTTAACATCATTACTAAAACTACCTTTTTTTCTCCGGAGCTTCCGGAGTTAAAAACAAGCTGACAGCCTGTATGCTACATACCGGCAGGTAATTCACTTGTATGCCTGGACAGAAACACAGCAATAAACACAGAACATTCATACCTAAACATACACCTCCTGCTACATGCTGCTGCTCCAGCTCCACCTCCACCTGGACATCCGCTCTACAGACCCTCCTGAGCGGAAGCCTCCCTCCGGACAGACGCTGGTCGTATCCGGTGTTTCTTTCCTCTACACCGGCACAGGTTTCCTAAACACCGGCTCCTATTGGCCGATAATGGGCGCATTAAAGTGTCTGGAGTCCGCAGATAGCCTCCACCTGGTTCTAGTTCAGTTCTGGAGCAAAGTCCTGGGGCTGTGTGCAGGGGAAAGGAACTGTTTGCTTCCTGAATGAGGCGGACCCTCCCCGCCCAGAACTTCTACCGCCGCATGATTGTAATTTATCCAGAGACGCTTTTGAGAATCTAACAACATTGTTCAGCTTCCTCTGTGCGCTGAAGACAATCCCACTGATATATTATGGAAATCTTACTGCTTTCAATAATCAGATCATAACTCTACAAGGGGGCGGGTTCTTACATTAATGTGGCCTTGGGCGCCACCGTCAGCACACAAATAGATTTATGAAAATAGGGTCATGCTGGAGAAAATAAATTTTCCTGTGTGACTGCCACTATATAAAGTTTGTTATCATATTTTAAGAAATATATCTATATGTTTTTACTGATGTTTAATTATCCAATTGTTAGTATGGCAAAAGCTACAATCTCCCAAAACTCAAATCAACAAGTATAGTGAAAAGTATAGGTTTTTATCATTGATGAAGAAAAAAAATCCAAACCTACATGGCCCTGTGTGGAAAAGTAATATCCCCCATTTAACACATTATGGTGGGTTATCACACCTAAGTTGGGTTGATTAAAGCCAGACCTGTCGTTAATCAAGAAATCCCTCAAATAGGACTTGTTTGACCAAGTGAAGTACACCACAAGATCCTCTTTAGCTAGACATCATACCAAGATCCAGAAAAATTCAGAAACAATTGAGAAAGAAAGAAACTGAAATTTATCAGCCTGAATTACACTGCCATTTTGGACTTAAGTAAACCACAATGAGAGCTAAAAGCCATAAATGTTGAAAACATGGGACAGTACTGAACCTCACCAGGAGTGGCTGGAAAACCAAAATTACCCTAAAAACTCAGTCACTGGTTTTCACTGACGATTCACCTAAGAGGTCACAAAATACCCCAAAACAACATCCAAGGAACTGCAGACCTTACTGTCATCCTCAGTGTTCATACCTCCATAAGTTAACTGGTAAAAAAAACTGCATGAGAGAGTTCCAAGATAAAAAACACCACTATGCAAAGAGAACATTAAGGCTGGTCTCAATTTCTCAAGAATGCATCTTGAAGATTCCCAAATCTTATGGGAAAATATTCTGTGGACAGAATACGCAACAGTCGTAACTTTTTTTGAAAGGTATTTGTCTAATTAAATCTGGCGTAAAAATAACATATTAGGGGGAAAAAAATTGACAGAAGTAAAACATGGTGGTGGTAGTGTGATGGCCTGGTCCTGCTTTAGGACCTGAAAGACTTGCTGGTGATAAATAAAGGGGTCTTCGAATCTGAACACAGTATAAGTATTCATGTCTATGTGGGGGTTGCCCATACATCCTGTCATGCAAAGGATTGTGGGTAACCATATAGCTATATCTATATCTAGCTATATCTATCCACCGCTTGGAGCTATCTCCAAGCGGTGGATAGATAGATAGGTCAGGAGGCCATTATGCTAAACTATCAAAATTAAGCATTCTGCTTCCTCTTCCTACTTCCTTTCTTAATGGCAGCATTATTCTAACAACACTTAACACAGTGACTGCTGTGGCTTAAGTTTTCTGGTCGATTTATTTTATTCAGATGGATCCAAAGTCTCAACTTTAATTATAATGATATGATATAGCATGCCTCTCCTTGGGCTGCCACCTTATCGTGGTGGAGGGGTTTGAGTGCTTCAATGATCCTGGGAGCTATGCTGTCCGGGGCTTCATGCCCCTGGTAGGGTCACCCAAGGCAGACAGGTCCCAGGTGAGGGGTCAGACAAAGTG
>JAUZNJ010035780.1:0-12115 GCA_034780135.1 Jordanella pulchra
AGGGCTCCAGCCCAGGAGACCCACGACGCACTCTGCTGGATGGAAGATGGAGCGGCAGGCTCCGGATCCCAACAGTAGTGATGAAAAGGCTGATGACAAATTAGAAAAATCGGTTCTTTTAACCTCTGTCTCAATTCTAATGTTATTGACAGCCGTACAGATGCGTTAAAGTCCCAAATCATCACCTTATTCCTTTAGCTTTTGCTTTCTATTGGCCTAGTATATTCTGAAATCTTAGAGAGGTCTTGATCAACAGTACTTGAAGTAGCAGAAAACTTAAAAAAGTACGAGATAAAATGGGAAGTCCAGGCACAGTGTTGTTGTGTTTAGATAGTGTGATTAGTTTTAGAGGCCTCCCTGATTCAGCACAGTTGATTTCCATTGATAGCTAATTAAAAGGCTTTTGTTGAACTGCAATCATCAGAATGAGCTGTATAATGTATATCCTTTGTTCTATTGGGTTCATCTTTCACAACATTAATATATGAGAATATGTATAGCATTAAAACAATTTTTAATAAATTACTCCTTTATATTTTTTAAAAAACATGTGTATAAAATAGATTTTTCCAAGCTATAACACCTTCAAAAATGTTTTGTTTACATTCAAAAATCCTCATCCAGCTCTTCGTTGAGAGGTGAAAGTCCCTAATGCTGCATTGCAACCACAACCACTTGGATGAATTTGGGTTTTCTACTACAGACCAACACAAGGTGCATACCCATAAACTGGAAGAAAACCAATACATGGCTGGCAACCTTTTAAGGACAAAAGTATATCTAAGGAAAACCAGCTGACTGCATTGACTCATAGATTCGACAGAAATCCCTCACACCAAGCATGCATGTAGTCACATTGCAGAGGAAAAACTCCCTTTTAACAGGAGAAAATCTCCATCAGAACCAGACCCAGTGGGAGTGGCCACCTGCCGAGGCCGACTGGGGTTCATTGAGACAGAAGCAGAGATACAGAAAGAAGCAGAGATATAAAAGGCAACTGTCTCCACAGGTCCAGTCCAGAAAAGACACAGCCAAGCAGTCGAGCCCCCAGCCAGCTCCCGTGTCAGAGGATGAAAGAGAACACATCCAGTTAGTCACAGTAAGAGAAACTGGACAACCCTGAAAAAAAAAACAGGCCAAGCTCCAATAACTATAAACAAAACCCAGCCTACATTTCTCCAGGATGGAGCCACAGCAAACAGACACAGACCAGGCGAAGCTACTATGATAAGGAAAAAACAGAGAGAGCATAAAGTTAGAGGTTGAACTAACAAATATTGCAGGGTTAGAAGGTTAGAATAGGGTTCGATCCCTATTGGGATCACATGAAGCAGATAGTGATGAAAAGTAGTCCTTATGTCCTCCAGAGGTCTAATCCTATAGCAGCATAACTATAGAGATAGTTCAGGATAACCTGAGTCACTCTAACTATAAGCTTTGTCAAAAAGGAAATTTTGAAGCCTAGCCTTAAAAGTAGACAGGGTGCCTGCCTCACCGACTAAAACTGATATTTGCTTCCACGGTAGAGGAGCCTGATAACTAAGAGATCTGCCTCCCATTTTACTTTTAGAAATTCTAGGAACCAGTAAACCTGCAGACTGAGAGAGAAGTCCTCTGTTAGGAACATAAGGAACAATCAGATCTCTGATATAAGACGGAGCTTGGCTATTTAAGACTTTATAAGAGAGAAGGAGGATTTTAAATTCTAGTCTAGATTTAACAGGAAGCCAATGAAGAGAAGCTAAGATAGGAGAAATACGATCTTTTGTTTTTAATTTTCATTAGAACTCTGGCTTTTAACTACAGTCGGTGGACTTCCTGGTAGTAAAGGATTACAGTAGTCAAGCCTTGGAGTAGCAAATGCATGGACTAGTTTCTCAGCATCTCCCCTGGGCAGGATATTTCTTTTGTTTTTGCAGTATTCTGGAGATAAAAGTAGGAAATTCTTGAAAACCTTCCTGATATGGGATTTAACGCCAATATTTTTGATTTTATTATCTGAGATTATTTTAATTCCATCCAAATGAAGTGATTGACTCATCAGTTTTTTTTTCAGAGACTCTGGTCCATAGACAATAACATCTGTTCTGTCAGAATTTAGAAACAGAAAGTTAAGAGTCATCCAGGTTTTTAAATCTTCAAAATATTCCTGTAATCTATGTAATGCATTAGTTTTATCAGGATTCATTGAACAGATACAGCTGAAGATCATCAGCATAGCAGTGGAAATTAATCCCATGCTGTCTAACAATTCTACCAATTTGGAGCATATTTTTAGTAAAGAGAAATGGTCCTAGAGCTGATCCCTGTGGTACTCCACAGGTGAGGAAGATTTATCGTTGACATAAACAAACTGAAATCTATCAGATAACCAACGTAGTGCTGTTCCCTTAATTCCAATAAAATGCTTTCCTTTCCAATAGAATATTATAATCAACTGTATCAAATGCAGCACTGAGATCTAACGGACAAGTAGAGATACTTGTCCATTATCTGATGTCATGAGAATATATTTATTGACTTTCACCAGAGTTCTTTCAGTGCTATGATGAGCTCTAAAACATTACATCAGAGCAGAATGGGTGACCAATCTTAGGAGTGACGTTATTACTATTTGTGGTAACACACGGGAGGGGTTAGAATTAAACACTGTATAACTCACCAGTACCCTCTGCTTCACTGATGGGTCTTGCCTTTTACTGGACAGGAGGCCAAGAAGTGCCCCTTTTGTTCACAATAGATGCATCTCCACTCCCTCAAGCAGTGCTGTCACTCCTCTGCAGACAGACGGGTCCTTCCTGGCTGCAAAGGTTCCTCCTCAGCGGCAGAGGCGGCAGAGGGGAATTCAAGAGACTTGTTATTGTTGGCCATGGAAATGGGGGATGAGCTCAGATGATCCACCTGGATAGCTGGAAAAAATCTGAGGCATTTCAGCAGCTTGGTCCCTCAGTCTCTTGTCTGTCCCGATTGCCAAAGAAGTAGGGGAGTCCAGATCCTTAGGAAGATCTAGTGAAATCAAAACATCTTTAACAGGGTCCGCCAGCCCTTTCAAGAAGACATGGAACAGAGCTGCATCATTCCATGGTCTTTAATAACATATTTAGCATTTCGATGATAGAAAATAATGTAAAAAGCCACTAATGAAAAAGTGAAAGACGCTGATCTAAAATGGAAAATTTATTCACAGAGTCATTTCTTTGTGTGTTTGAATGAGAAGATGCATAATGACTTTCAAGTTGTTTTAAGTAAAAAACAGCTGTCACTAATAAATACAAGAGCAAATGTTTGCACATTTAAAACATTGCTTAATATAATGTCTAATTTCAGTCTTGTCCATCCTGAGGTCCTTACTGACTAATGGTAAAAACATGCTGGAATGAAACTCATGAAACTCAGAGCTGTTGAACTCTTTTTTTTTAATTGGCGGCTCTTTCTCTATAATTTAACCACAGCTCTTTGATGTGGTTACATTTCAGCAAACTCACAGACACCCAGAACAACAAAAACATGACATTTAAGAACATCTTAGAATTGACAAGGCTGTCAGACTATGTTTCCTTTAGGAGTGGATCACAGAGTTTTCATTTCAGTTTAATACAGCCAAGAATAGAATAGAATGTTTAGCTGATCATATCAGCATTTATGTTAAGCTGGAAATATAAGTCCTCATTTTCCTGTACAGAAGAGCTAAAACATAACAATAATTTCTTCAATTCAAGTAGATATTCATTTGAATGTTTAAAAACATAATCGTTTTTTACTAAATAAGGAATTGTATCTGACTTTATTATCTGGTTAAATTGTTCCTACAAAGTGCCTTGAGATGGGATATGTCATGAATTGGCGCTATATAAATAAACCGAATTGAATTAATTGCAGCATTGCTTGTTATAAAAGAAAGGTTATGTGGATTTTTTTCAAGAACTCCTCAAACAGTTGTTTTTATATTAAAGTATTGAAAAATCTGTCCTAAAACCCAAACTATATCACTACATAACATAAAGCAATAGCAGCGACTGTTAGGTTAAAACGATTCCTGACTTTTGAGTGTAGACATGAGAGAAGCCTAGGAGGCTGATTCTGTAAAGGTTCAAAGCAAAACAAATTGAAAAAGAGAGATGAAAACTAAGGTCAGATGGAGAGAAAGCTCTATATACAGTGTGGAGGTGACAAATAGGGAGATAGCAGGAAGGACTTGAGGAAAGAAAGAGAGAGAGCTACGGGGACCAACTGCAGCTCAGCTGAATCAGCCACAGAAGTTTAGAAAGTATTCTGTGGTTGCTGCAACTATTTAGAAAATGTTAGATGGAGGGAGGGGATCAGTAACTGCACTCTCAGAGTGTGTGAGTGTGTCTGTGAGAAAGGGAGAGATATAGCAGAGAAAAAGGCATCCATCCATGTCTTTTACTTGCAGCCAACTCTTTGTGTCTGATATAATATTACAAATATAGCCGAGGTACTGTTCTTTAAGAGATTACACCGTTTATTTGAACAGGGAAAAACAATTGTAACTGAATATTTGCATATCTTACGATTAGGGAAGAGTGGAGCAGCTTTCTTCGACATTTCCATTTCTGTCAGAACTTTAAAATATTTCGATGTGTCTCTTGCTCTACACACTGCTTGTATGCAGCTATGGAGCTGCTAGTGGGCTAATACTTGGGTAAAGTGTCTTGACTCAAAAAGCCTCGAGACATTAGCCCTATCGTTATAGTCTTGGCTGGAGTCTTTCTGTATCCTGCTTGCATTTTTTACCCAAGGAAACATGGGTCTTCTCTTGGAACTCAGGTTTCGTTCTGGTTTCATGGTCCAAAATCTTACATATTTGATCATTTGGGCATTTTAAAGTTCATCAAGCCAATTCAACCTGGAAAACCCACACAGAGAAAAGGCAGCAATTAAAAAGTTTAATTGCCCAGAAGAAATAAGTATTTGGTGCTAATACCCCTACAGAAGACGTTGGTGCTGTTTGCAGTAAATTTAGGTTAAAGATGTCTGTCGCTGCGAAGTCTAACAATGGAGGTGGAAAGGGGGCTAGAGAATAAGAGGAGCTGTAGAGAGGCCAGTGAAATAAAGGTTGGTGAAGGGGCAGATAAGGGGTACAGTTCTGCTGTAACTGGAAGTTTAGAGGCAAAGTCTTTAACAATAATTGGATGAGGCGAGGGCATGAAGCTAAAGGCTGGCTAGATAAAGAGCACAAGAGGAGTCTTTGGATTACACATTATTGGGTATATTAAGGGCGCCTACAGGTCTCAAAGGATAATAAAATGTTGTCAACAAATAGCACAAAAAGTTTCTCAAAGTTTCTTTATCAAACATAGAAAATTGGATCCTGTTACCATTGAGAAAATTCTCCAAAAGCACAGAACTGGATCAGAAATAAGTCAAAGTTTATGGATCTCCCAGATACTGATTAAAGCTTAAAACTGATTCTTTGTTTTCGAAGAGTATCCCTGGCTGATACCGTGTTCTCTGTCTGGTGTTCCATGTTTAGTAACAGGACTAACTGATGTACAAAATCCATTTTAGTGTAATCTGTAAATATATTTTTTAATTGTGGAACCCTTTATAACGTGACGGTAACAGTTGGTATTCAGGATTCAGAGCATAGTTAGTTATAGGGGATGTTATTAGCTAATTGCTTATTATTATTAAGGATTAACAAAGGCTTTTGACTGGGTAGCCAACATTCCTAGTGAAAGTTTTGGTTTTACAGTTTAGACTTATTTCAGGTATGGACAGATCTTCATATAGCCTGGCATTACAAAAAAACATGCATTATTACTTATTTGATGGTCTGCAAAAAAAGCACAGGGAAAACTCTGAGAACATGCGGTGTAAGGGAAATCAGCTGCTTGTCAGAATGATTGAACTGTGGTCATAACTAAGCACAACTGTTTTTCTCAAAAGTCATTTAAACCACCTTTCTCATCATCTCATAATCAAAATAGAGCTAAATGTACATGTCTGCTTATAATGACTGAAAAACTTGCTGTCTTTGCATGTGCAGAACGGAGGAGCCAGTGGATGTGTGTGCACAGGGCTGTGTGTGGTCAACAACAATGCCCACACACACAGCCAGCCATGCCACATTCACTGCATCCCACCATTGTCCTGCTGCACTTAACTGATCCAAAATGTAAACATATGTTGACACACGTGTAAAACGTGCTCTGTGCACTTAAACACATCAGCTGATAGGAATCTATATAGTGTGTGTTTGTGTGTGAGTGTGTGTAGAATAGAGGGCAGTTTCTGGGAATTGTGCTGCCGCCACAGTGGGGAGATGCTGAGAGCGGCAGGAGGGTGGAGTGTGTGTGCTTGTGTGTGTGCTCATTGTTTTCTCTTGTTAAAGATTAGAGCGCTTTTTCAACACTTAGAAGCACACACACGTACTTACACACACCGTGCGTACCCCCAGCCTGACCTATATCCAACTTTGTATGCTAATATGCTCTCAGTAATGAAAGCAGGCATGTTGACAGATGGACAAAGCATGTCACTTTGTTAAGACTCCAATCAAAAGCGACAGAGCCTCATTTACTTCATTAAAACCCCTTTGACCTGCAGATTGCGTCGATGCATGATCAAATTTGCTCTCAAGTGAGGTCCATGGTTAAAAAATGTCCTACAGGTATTATTCCACTAATATCTTAAAATGCATGGAAATGACAACTAAATGTATTTGCTGTGCAAATGTCAAAATACATTAAAACAATACATAATATATTATGAGGCAACGGGAGCATGGTTAAAAAATGTATGTGAAAAAATCTCTATAGCATTAAAAATGCATTTTATATAAAATAATATTGCTTCAAAGTGAATTAAAAGGCAGATCAACTAAAGCAAATATGAGAAATAGATTGTGCTCTGGCTCTAATGCATGCTTTAGAAAGACTCTGCAAGGTGAGTGTTTGTGGTTGTAAATAAAACGAGGCAACAACTACTAAGGCCAGAAATAGGTGAAGGTCAATAACTGGCAAAACTAGTGACCACTGACGTCATGAAGTGAAATCTGAGATTACATAGTTCCTATTGTAACTATTTGATCTCATTGCTGCATTTTGTAATGTGCATCCAGTTCTTTTTACCTCAGGTTTGTGTGACATTTTTAACAAAAACAAAAATAAAGAAAAAAGTGATGCACAGATGCTTTAGAACTTCTCAAGAGATTTTATGAGAGGGGGGGAGGGTCTCGAGGGACACAAGGACAGGAAAGTGATTGAGGGAGCCAAAACGTTCCCATTTTCACACCGGTGAAAGAGTTGCCGCTATTCTTTTGTCTTAATCCCTAAGGAGAAACATCACTCAGTCACATACACAATAACCAATACACACAAACAAAAATGCGCACACCTTGGAGAAACTACGCACAACACTACACAAAAGTTACAACTAACAATAAATCAAACAGGCAAAGACGTTTTCAAGGTTTTCATTTCTCAGAGGAGTGATTATTTTGGATATACTATTACATTTCTTTTAATCTTTCTTTTATTTATCTTTCTTTTTTTCATTATGTGATTGTCTATTAAGTAAAAAAAGAAATATTAATGCAGAAAATTACCTAGTTTGATTTGGCTTGTTCATACTTTGCAGGTAGCTGTACAGCTTGGAGGAGTTTAAAAATAGAAAATAAGATTTTCCTTTTATATATATATTTTATGAATAATTATGGGAAAAGATAAAAAAACAAAGAAAACTAGAAAAGCACTCAGAGAGACTATATTATGGTTTAGTCATCTTAAAGTAATTTTGTATTTTCCCTTACATTCATAATTCGAGGTCAGATTTCCCAAACAAATACAGAAGTACTAAATGCTGTCAGAAAACAACAAACGAGGGCAATGAATTCGATGGAAACGCCCAACTACAAAGTGAAGGTAAACTGATAAGCAACACTATAAGTATACACTAAATATTTAGAATATCCAGTCAGAGTGCTGCATTAAATCTATTAGACTGGGATAGAGCAAAATACTGGGATGATGATGAGACTTTAAAACCCTTGAAGTAGTAGAAGAAGAAATAGACTACATTACTAATGCTTGATGAAAAAAAAAATCATTAATGCTATTCAGATAGCTAGCTAGAAATTAAAAGAAGTTATTGCTGCAATACTGAGGCTGCAAGGATCTTTTAATGTCAGACACATCTTACAGCAAGCATTTCAAGCCCAAAATTCAGTCTAGGATTTGTCCTGAACTGAAAAGACGACCAAAAAGATTCTTTAAAACAGTTATAAGAAAAATAAAAGCCGAGTGAAAAGGACAATCAAGAGTTTTATGAGAGGGCATGTGGACAGCACATGAATTCGAGGCAGGGGGTATGAAGTGGAAGTGTGTGGGAGTGGGGCTGTTAGTGGCTTCCCACACACACACACACACACACACACACACACACACCTTAAAACCCTCATAAAACACGGGCCCACTCACAAGGAAGTGACACAAACCCACTGCCCAGCAGCAGCAGACTGGGAGGATTCAGTCCCACTGTGACCGGGCCAGGAGGAAACCTTACATATACATACACACACACACACTCGCACACACACATGCACTGCAAGGGATACTGACAGACAAAACTACAGAATAAAACTGCCCTTATGTAGAAGGATAAATGATTTGACAAATGAGAAGAACTGGTAGCTAGGTAAGAAGAAAATCAGTTCTAGAAATATTGGCTTAAATGTCTCCCGACCTCCACAAAACCCAGAGGGGTTTGTGTCAACAATAATCGGAAGTCCTTTTAATGCCAAATATTTACATCTTTATTAGTTCATTATTCAACTCAAAAAAGTTTTAACTGCAGAAAATAACATAAATAAAATGATGCATATGTGCAGGTTTTAGGGATTCTTTTAAGAGTTGTATTCATCTGTGTTTACATTCTACAGATGCACTGAAGTCTAAACTATGCTTGTGGGATTAATGGATCTCAAATTGCTCCAAAAACCTGCAAAAATTCTCTCAAACTGCCACAATATCATTTTTTGCATGGATTTATAAATGAAGTAGATAAAAAAGTGGTTAGGGAGAACGATTCTGAATTTTCTCAGAATTTATTATGAAGTAACTAAAGTTTTCTTGGAAATGTTTGTCAATATTTGCACATTAATGAGCACATATTGGATAAGGTGCTACAAACCTCTTCTGCCTCTCTTTACTTTACCTCTGCCTCATCCTCTTTCCATGTCTACAATCCAGTATCCAATGTCCAGTTTAATAAAGCTTTACTCAAGGCATTGGGTTGGACTGTGGAACTGTTAAAAAGCTGCTCCAATGCAAACAAATCTAGATTACTTGTAACAGATATTAAACTTTGCAAGAATTACACACACCCCCAAAAAATCACAGAGGCAGAGAAGGATCAAAACAGAAATTTTTGCCAAAGAAACAGTGCTTATAATATGGTAATCCGTGGATCAGTTATCCCAACATTGGAAAACTTCACAAAGTTCCCAGAGATTAGCAATTAGCTTGCAGCTGGTCCTAATTTTAGTAATGTGTTTTACAGAGTGGATATAGTTTTGATGCAAAGCTCTGATGGCTGCACACTGTTCTTTCAAGCAAAGCATTGCTATCACAGGCAAACAATTATTCAGAAGAGCATCTGCCTGTTAAAACTACAGCTTAAGCTCATTTAAGTTACTCATTCTAAGCTTTACAATACAAAAATACAGAGGAAACTGATTTTTTTATATATTGTAGTAAAATCTTATAAATCCCTATGCACTAAATTAACCAAGATTCAAAAGTGAAACCCTCTGGTTGCCATGCAACCATACAATTTTTATCATAAAGCTATGGCCTTATGTACTGAAAAACATTTTTTCACCAACTTTTGGATGCTGTTGTAGTGTTTTCACAAATTCCCAGTACTAAGTATTCAACTTACTCCCCTAGAGAGTGCAGACTTTTGCCATATACTGTAGTGACTTCCACCTTAAGTTAATACCTATATTCAGAGAATCCAGAAAAATTTCTGGATCCAGATTGTGAGCCAGATCATCACCAAAATGTTATCATTTGTGCCAATCACAATACGCAGCTTCTTTGAAAATCTCGGCAGAATTGGTGCATAACCTTTTTAGTTATTATGGAAACAAACAAATTTCTGTTTGTCAAACAAACCAACATTGATGAAAACCTAACCTCCTTGGCAGAGGAATAACACATTTTTAGTGGAAGTGCAGCTAGTGAAAAACAACAGCAACAGATGGCAGTCAACGCCAGTGTGGTGAAACCCAACAAACGCGACACAACCGTAAAGGCAGTGGTTTCAAATCGTGCTCTCTGGCCAGTTTAACAAATTTGAAGGGTGCTGAAACTGGAGGATTTCTTATCAAAGCAGTCTGTTATAAATAAGAACGTTTTACTGGATTCAACTAAAATAATATCGGAACTTCATCCATCCTTCCATCCATCCATCCATCCATCCATCCATCCATCCATCCATCCATCCATCCATCCATCCATTCTCTGCCGCTTATCTGGAGTCGGGTCGCGGGAGTAGCAGCTTCAGAAGGGAGGCCCAGACTTCCCTCTCCCCGGCCACTTTTTCCAGCTCCTCCGGGGGAATACCGAGGCGTTCCCAGGCCAGCAGGGAGACATAGTCCCTCCAGCGTGTCCTGGGTCTTCCCCGGGGCCTTCTACCGGTGGGACGTGCCCGGAACACCTCACCAGGGAGGCGACCAAACCATCCGAACCAGATGCCCGAGAGATGCCCAGAGCTACCTCAACTGGCTCCTCTCGATGTGAAGGAGCAGCGGCTCTACTCTGAGTCCCTCCCGGATGACCAAGCTTCTCACCTTATCTCTAAGGGAGAGCCCAGCCACCCTATCGCGAAAACCCATTTCAGCCCTTTTCCGGCTCAAGACCATGGTCTGCGAACCGCTCCAGCGACAGCTGCAGATCATGATCTGATGAAGCCAAAAGGACCACATCGTCTGCAAAAAGCAGAGATCCTAAGGCCACCAAAACAGATCCCCTCATCACCCTGGCTGCTTCTAGAAATTCTGTCCATAAAAGTAATGAACAGAATCGGAGTCCAACTCTCACCGGAAACGAGCCCGACTTACTGCCGGCAATACGGACCACACTCTGACACCGGTCATACAGGGACCTGACAGCCCGTATCAAAGGGCCCAGTACCCCATACTCCCGGAGAACCCCCCACAGGGCCCCCCCGAGGGACACGGGCACCATTTTATTTCCTTTTATCCAAACAAACGAGGATACAGTTGCATGTTGATTTTAATTGCCAGAGCAGAAAAAAAAACATAGCCATATTAGACAGGGTTAAGGGCTCCTCTACCTCTTAAATAGTTCCACCTGTGTGAAAACTTTGAAATACTTTTTTTATTACTATTAAGAAACTGTTCATTTTTACAGTTTACACATTAAAATCGTGTGTCGGAGTGCTTAAATACTGCAGATTTGTGCTTCCTCTTTTTTTTCTCCTCTTTGATCTTCTAAAATACAAAGCTAATAAAACTAAACGTCTGTGGTACAAAGATGCTATTGTCTAATGCAGCACAAACAATTTTGAATTATTAGTTTATTCACAAAAGCTTGTTAACAGTTGGAAACACACTTTCCTACCAAAGTCAACAATGGAGCTGACAACTCTGAGTGCATTATGAAGTATTATAAATAATGTTATTTTTCCTGGTTAAAGAAAGACTATCCAGATATAATGTTTTCCAAATTTAATTTTAACTATTTGGTATAATTGCACACAAACATACGGACACATCAATTTTAAGATAAAGGAGATGAAGGTAGACCTATTGGTGAAGAACAAGTTACTCCAAAAAAAAAAATAAATACATTTTATAATATTTTTTTAAGAAAGTAACGTGCAGTTTGTTTTCTCTGGGGAAATGCTTTGTTTGAGTATATCCGTTCTCTGTTGTAAGGGGCTCCGATCACTTACACACTCAGAAAAAAAAGGTACCCAATTGTAACTGTAAGGGTCGAAAGGCTTGTCACTGCGGTGGTGCCCTCAAAGGTACTACCATTGTATCCTCAACTTTAGGTACTTATCAGTATCAGTATAGATTTTACCTCATAAGTTTAGAATTAGTTACAATCTTATACCCTTTCAG
>JAUZNJ010035782.1:0-12115 GCA_034780135.1 Jordanella pulchra
TAGATAGATAGATAGATAGATAGATAGATAGATAGATAGATAGATAGATAGATAGATAGATAGATAGATAGATGGAATTTATTCTTGTGCCCTCATTGGTAACATCAGTAAAGCAGGATTATGGATTCCTTCTTGGTGCTGGTGTCCAGATTTTGCCTGAGAGGAGAAATACAAGAAACTTCAAAGAAGAAGTAAAGAGAGAAGAGAAGGCAAGAAACTGAGTTGAACATGACTTGGTAGTCTTGTAAAAGACAACGATTTGGCGCCATGTGGAGGTAGAAAAAAGGTATTTATGGGGGTTGATAATGAGCTGCCGCTGACGCCAGGCACATATTCACCAGGGACAACTTCTACAAGTAAACACAGGATACAAAAAGGGGGAAAAGCAAACAATTCCTGTGATTAGGAAACAGATTTCTTATTTTATCGTTCTTTACTCTGTTTAGGAAAACCTAAAATTTTGTAACATAGATTAATAAAGTATAACATTATAACCACTTAACGCTTGTGTTTTCTTTATCAGCATGTTATTAGATGGGGGGATGAATTAGGCAAGAAGAAAAAAAAATATATAGTCTGTAAGGATTCAAACCATTTCGATAGAGGTGAGATCTTGATAGACACGTCACAGGGTTTAAAGACCCATGTTTCCATCCCAATGAGATGTGAATTTTAAGCAAACTTTTAAAGGCTCGAAATAAATGAAATGCAAATTTGCAGCGTTTCTGTTTGGTTTAAAGCACCGCAAAGCCTAATGTTATCATAATTTGTCCTTCACATTTCATCGTCAAGTGACTGTGATTAACAGATATATATACGTATATATATATATATTTTTTTTACTCACATAGAATGCTGCTGTGTGTATACTTTTTATACCTATCAAGGACCTTTTCTGGTACTTTTACTAACCCTCTGTGGACCAACAGGCCTTATGGGGAGCGAAAGCTGGTCCTAATGTGGCGGACCCCGATTTTTAAGTTTACAGAGTCAGTTTAGAAGAATGATGTGAAATAACTTTAGATTAAGGTCAGGAATATAGTGATAATGGTTAGGGTTAGGGTGAATATCAGTGTTAGGCATAAATACAGTAACTAAAATGAATGCAAGTCAATGAAAAGTCTTAATATGGAGAGATGTGTGTGTGCATCTGTTGCCTACCTGGGAAACAGGCTGCATCAGAAGTAATATGGCAACAGCTGATGGGGGCATCGCGATGCTTTGAACAATACTCTGCCGAGAAACCTTAGGTCTTACTATGTATATGGGTAATTATTTGACCTGTACCGCCTAGCAAAATAGTTTCCCTGATGACCAGGCTTTTTACAGCAGATTAGTGTGCCCTTCAACTAAACAAAAATAATTAGCTTATAATCCCCCTTCCACCAATCCAATCCAGCTTTTGAGAGATGTCTATGCCTATGTAACCTCACAGTTTTAGGGAACTAAAGGGTCTGCTCTTAATATCTTGGTGTCCCGGGGTCTAGTGGAGTCCAAGCCTCAATGGGTCCCAAAGTTTTTTTGCTTGCAAAGACAAAAAAGGTATCAGTCAGGTTGTCATTGTGTTGTTCGTTTACTGTAGATAAGGATAATACTCAATTTCCTCTCTATTTACTCTACATTCATAAGCTGACAATTAGCTGCATTAACTTTAAACCAATCATAACATAAATATTCCAGATTTGGTCGTTTGGCTTGGTAACAAATCCTTTAGGTTTATAATGTAGTATAAAATAAAAAAAATAATTTATTCCATCACTGAGCAAATAAACAAAAAGACATTTTTTGTTCAAAGTGTTTGCCATAGATTTATACTGTAACTTATTTTCTTCTTTCCGTTTTTTATGTAAACAGGAACCTCCAGAATCAGTAGGCCAGGGATGATTTATACTAGTATTTATTCACAGTTATAGTTTTAAACAAAGTACCGTTTCTAAGTTGCTTCCTTTTTTAAGGCTAAAAGAAAGGGGATTCAGTGATGAATAGTTGGTGTTTCAGGGGTTTTTAACGATTCATAGTTTCTCTCACTGTGAACATCCTGACATGACAAATAACAAACAGTGCATGCTTAACTAAAATGCCTCAATTATAAACTTGCTACTTTTGGTAATAAATCATTTCTGTTTTTTTACCCTCCCACACAATGTGAGGAATGGAGAAAAATATGAGGGATTGTGGTTATTTTAGGATATAATAAAGATTTTCTAACTCTTTTTTTCAACTGCATATTTAATTCAGTTTGTCTTTTTGTGCGTCTGTACAAAAGCTTCTACAACATCCTGCTCTCATAAGTCTAAACAAGCCACATAAAGCGCTTAAATAACTCAGAAATACAAACTGAGTAATTCATGCCAGACTATTCTGAGGCATTGTTTTTATCTAACACTTTGTTCAAATCAAACAGATGTCTCTTTGTACACAGAGAACATGGGAATTAATTGATTCAGGCCAAAGGAAAGTGTCCCAAATGTTGGCCTGATAATAGGGGACCCGTCATTATTAGGATTGATGGCACCAATTTATTATTAATGATTCGTAAAATGAGATCCAGTAGACCCCATTTTAAATACATTTTCCATTACTGAGGAGCTGACAAGCAACAGTGCTGATTTCACCACCAAAGCTGTTCGCTCTCTCTTGTTCTTGTTCTGAAAAACAGCAGCTATACCTCACCCAGTGCGAATGTCTCATTTTGTTGAAATATGGGTGGTCCCAAATTGAAAGCATTTGTTTTAAAGCTGGGAGGAGAATATCAGGGCTTGTCACAGGGTTGTGATATTAAGGTGTTTTATTTGGCTTTAAACCACTGGACATAACTTTCAACTACTCAGATTTTCTGTGAAATGTCCCTTTTTTTCTGCCTGACAGATGGATGAATGGATGGATGGAGGAATCAATGGATACAATTGGTTTGTGCATTAATAAATTAAAGAACTGATAAACAAAACAGGTGTTTAGATGCTGGATACAAACAGGTGAATGACTGATAGATAAAAGGGCAATTCGATTTAATTCAGTTGATATAAATCATCGATTCACAGCACATATCATCTCAAGGCATTTTACAGAGACAGTCTAATCAGATCATACAGTCAGATTTGTAAAAAGTTCGTGTAAAAATCCTGATTGTATCAAGTTACTGACTTTGCAGGTTTTGCTCCTCCTAGATGGGCAAGTGGGAGCAGTAGACATTTGCTTGAATTTTGTTTCTGTCTCTACAGCAATCCCTCACACCAAGCATGCATTTGTCAACAGTGGAGTGAAAAAACTTCCTTTCAATGAGGGGAAACCTCCAACAGAGCCAGGCTCAGTGTAACCGGGCTTCTGCTGAAGACACAGAAGCAAATATTCCAAAGAACAAAGGATCACTAATCTATAAATACTTTCTATGTTCGAAAGGACAGCAGGAAGGTCCACAAGTGGCTGTCTGGAAAAGAAACAGTAAAGCAGATGAGTTCTGAGCCAGTTTTCATACCAAAACTGGTATGAAAATGGATTGGACTCTTCTCAGCCATCTGTCTCCCTGGTTCTGATCCCTGCTCTTACCCTCTGACTCAGTTAATGGATCAGGTTTTGGACTCCTTCCAGCCTCCTGGTTACCCGGTTCCGACCCTTACTCTGGGCTTTCCTCTCTACCACATGAAGTCAGTCATTCTATTAAATCTGATAAATATTCTGGCAATCTGTGCTGGATACTCACCTCATTCTCTCCCTCCAGACGAATCGCTTCCAGTGGCTGACTCCCGCTGCCTTCCCTGTCCAAAAACTCCTCAACTGTTAAAATGTCTCCCTTGTTGTCTGGTTGAATTCTGGGTCCGTAAATTCTCACAACCATTACAGAAACAGGACTAAGCACTGAAAAACAGGCCCAACTCTATCATACCGGACATATGGATTGATAGACAGATGAAAAAAAGGGTTAGATGGTACACGAGGAAATTGGATCTCAGAAAAAAAAAAAGATTTTATCATTTGGCTCGAGTTTTATGCTCTACCAGAGTATTGTTTGCTGCATAGACCTAATATTGTTGCAATTAGTCTTGTAGTACATATTAATCACAAAACCATGTTTCTCCTTTTTTTGTGAAACAGAATAGCTTATTTTTCTAAGGCAAAAAAGGACAAGAATGTCTTCAATAATCTATATACAGAAAATGGTTTGTCTCTGCTCTGCATATGAAACATCTGGACTAAAAATGAGAGGTCTGTTTTGTATAAAGAGTGATTGAAATATAATTTGGTGCAAAATTAGGGTCAGACAAGCCACTCCAACCCCCTACTAACTTGCTGAGATATAGCAGTTGATTTAAATACAGGCAGCCTCCGAAACAGCCTTTCGGGTAACAATGAATTATTGCAGAGACTCCTAAACTAGACACCAGCCACCTTACAGTACATAAAGCTTCTGCTCCTAAAATACCATCAGCGATGCCTAGAGTATGCTTAATAATTGATGACTGGAGCTTCCATGATAATTAAGAGTTAGGCGGGTACGCGTGCAATTTGCATGCATGTTGCAAATGTGTGAGATGATAATCTTCAATTCTTTATCCACAGCAGAAGATTGTATGTACTTGCTCTCCCATTGAATAGAAGGAAAATCCTGTCGAGCTTTAAAAACTCCACTGCATTATCCTGGTGGCTTGCCACTCATCCCCCTTCACCCTCATGCTGATGTACTGGGAGTTTTCGGAAGCCATTACTCCAAATGGCTCTCCTACTCCTGGCAATATTTGAATGCGGCAGAGAGGGTGCTTTTCCAGGCTTTAATTGGAGATGTATAACTTTTTGAATATAGTCATTCTCTGCAGCAGCTAGAAGCTTACAGCAATGGCTATGATGTTCTTTTGAAATGCAAATCATATTATGAGGGCTGTGAGAGTAACAAGCTGAGAGCATTGCACAAACACACATGTTTTTTTATTGGTGCACAACCACTGAATGCAGGTGCACATTTAAACTTGTGGTTCACACCTAAAGATTCACAAAACACAAAGCATATTATTAAGGAACAACATGCTGAATGTATCAATAACTATTTAATTTACAAATTCATTAAAAGCTTAATATTCTTCCTGGTATGTTTCTATAACATTTGGATTTAAAACAGTTCTTACATTCATTGGGAGTCTGTTAGTAAAATCTCCGGAAAAGAAAATCAAATTTTATTTTGAAGGCAGGAAATCAAAATATAAAGCATCAATGAAACACAATCTGACCTTCCATCATTTATAAAGCAGTAACTTTAAAACATATCTTTTTGTCAGTAATATCAGATTTTATGAAATCAATTTATGACCACTTACTGGTGACACACATTAAGGATAGAATAAGCCCTCTTTACGTTTCCAAAAGATCCTCTACATGGGAAAAGAGGGAGTCATAAAAATTGAAAATAGGTTAAGAAGGTATTTTTCAACTTACTCACCAAAATAGCTCTCAGTTCTAAAGACTTTTTACCCCAGGATTGTGATTGCGGTTGGAGACTTATCAAAATGAAAAATGAAAAAAGGTTGAGACAAAAACACAACAGTTAATTATCAAAAGATAGCTAAATCAGTTCACTGCAGTCAGAAACCATGATCTCTGAAAAGTTTGCATATATAAACAAATATATTTTAAATATTAATAGTCCAAGCAAAGCTGATCAACTAACCAGGTTGAACCATAAATTGAATTGCATGTCTAAAATCAGCAGAACAACAGATAAAAACATATTAGCATATTAGCCTTCATGAATATACAGAGTATAGCTTATGATCAAAACAGGCAAAGAACTGGGAGAGGGATATGCCTATGTAAAAATGATTACCCCAACCATTTCGATTGATCAATCCTGTACCCAGTGTCGGGTGCACTTTTTACCTCCACCTTTGGTATGTTTAGAGTGTTGATGACATGTTATTGACATTTTCTAGTATTTTTTTGTTGACCAAACTATTGATATCTATAATCGATATAATAATTTTGAACACAACCACATAAAATAACTTTAATCAAAAAAACTCTGCACATCAGAGGACTCTAGCACCATCAATGACTGAGGGAGAAAACAGCAGTGATGTATGCAGGAAAACAACTGAGAGCTGGAGCAGTGGTTTTGTTATGAAAGGCTGCTGAAGTTTTCATGGATTAAGATGAATTAAGATGCCTTCATGTTGGGTTATGGGGCTTTTTGCTTCAACCCCCATAAGGATGGTGTTGGCTTCTTAAGTGACCTAAGGATCCGCAGCTGCTTTCAATTTGGGTGGAAATAGGTCAGACGATATGGAAAAGTTGGAGCATTCCACAGCATCTTTTCTGTACTTTGAACATTTTGAGAAAGATGTGTTTTTATTTTAACCTCATTGAAAGAGCTTGGTTGTTCAGCCATTAGCGGTTCCCAGCAGCCAAATTTATGGCGTCCCCACTGGGGGAGAGAAAGCAAAGCAGCCTATGTGTTAGCCAGACATGGATTGATTGTTATTAAGAATCTGCTGATGTCGCGCCCTGTGCTTCCACCTCCACATCTGAGTCAAAATCATGTTAAGGTAAGAGAAAATAAAAAAATATTCAGAAAAATTCTAGATTGTAGATTGCTTCTGCCCCAGATGCTGATTCAAAGCTAATTGTTTTTAGCTTCTGTAATACCAAAGCAGGGCCTACCTTTCTGGTAAAAAGGTGGTACTGCGTTCTGTATTTGGTGTGTTATTACCCCAGGTTTTAACAGAGGGTTCGGAGGACTTTATGCATTGTGTTTGTTTATTTATTGTTTATTTATTTATATATTTCTATATATTTATTGTATTTTTTTTTTGGTGGAGGGCAGGGTACTATCTGTTCGAGAGGTGTAGAAAGCCATGTTTCCCCACTGTGATTTTTCTACCAGGGCTGCTGTGTTTATATTAGCTGGGTCAGAGTCTGACTCTGTAGGCCAGTGGTGGTTGATGGTTCTGATCTGGAAGGTGTGATGTCTACATATTCCTCCGTATCACTAACCACTCCTGGGCAAACTGGCTGATGATTCAATCACATAAACCAATTCCGGTCTATATGTTCTGGAACAAACATCAATGTTTCCATCCATCTCCATTATAGAATGTAGAGCTAGCTACTGTTCTTCCTCTGATGTCAGCAAACAGAGATGGGTTTTTCCTAGCTGTTAATAGGAGAGCTGCTGAGGAGCTACTAAATGTAGGATATTTGTGTTAAAATAAGCCTGTTTATTTCATAATAACTCAGAACCACCTGGTTTGTCCTGCTCCAGGATTTTAATGCAAAATTGCATGAAATTAATATCATGTGATCAGCCCTTTAAAGGTTAGATGCAAACTTGAGGGTAAAAAGGTCTGCAACTGCAAGACAAAGGCATTGGCACAATGCCCCTCTAATACAGAAAAACAATGGTACTGGTCAGCTTTGCAGGTTATATGAGTGAAATGTAATCTTTTAACATTAGCTTTCATGATGTTTAACTTTGTTAATGTTTTACAGTTTTTTGTAGTAGTACTTTAAATTACTTAAATGAAAAGTGCATTGTGAATGATATTTATTAATGTCAATATTTTATTATCTTATACTTAATTTGCTGATCTCTAACGCTTTGGACTTCATCTTTTTTTTAACCACTGTGCTCTCTCAAACTGCCAGTGGCACACAAATGTTCATTACTTAAACAATGCAGTCTGCACATGTTTTGCACCTATTATTAATTGTTCACACAATCTTAATAGACCACCCCCAACATACCCACTAATGTAATTAACTAAAAGCAATTTTTTTTTTTGTTCCATTACAGTCGCACTCCTTATTTGGGATCTCAACAGATCAATACTAAAATGTCATTAGTGTAAGCATGAGGTTTCTCAGGTATACAAGTGTTGTTGTATGTTTTTTTTTTATTTTCCTGTATCTAACCACAATAGTTAACAGGGTTAATTTATGCATCCCATATTCAAACCCACGTCAACTTTGGTTTAGTACTTTGAGTTCATTTCTCAACTTACATCTGCTGTATTGGCTTAAAGGGAACTTTAAGGGTCAAATGACAAGAAAAATATTTGTCAATTAGGTGACCTGTAAAGTTGGAATTATAAGATAAAAGATGCTTTTCCAAATAAAGTTATTAAAGCTGCATCACAGAAGTGGATTTAAAGCTCCTCAACAAAAACAAAAAGTTTTGTTTTATACAAGCAATTTATTTTTCCAATTGGCTAGAAATGTTAAACTACTAAATAAACAAAGGAAGTTAACTTAAAATTTTGACAAACTGTGAATCACATGTAGACCAAAGGTGCTTTTCATTTAGGTCACGCGTTGGGAGTTATATATGCTAGCAGGAATTCACCTGATGTAATTCTCCTTGGTACTTAATGGCTAATTCTAAATGAGCCTTTAACATAGGAAATTAAGTTAATCTTATAGACTCTAAGTTATTACTTTGTCTTAATTAGGCTTTATATGTGCATCAATAACACCCCTAGTTGAGTATCGGGTTTTTGTCAAGGATCTCAGACTAACTAGAGTCCTTTAGGGACATTGCTCTGCCATTGTTAATGTATTCTAAATTCGGCATCAAACCACTTACAGTGTCTTTTCCATCATCCACCTCCAAAATTACAATGCACCAGTCCTCACTTGACACCCATAGGATCCATCTGTGCATCACCTCTTATTTTGAAATGTACTGAATCCAATTTACTCTCCAGTTTCTGACTCCCTGTCTAGCTCATCTGTTTTTTAGAAATTGCTGCGTTGTTCTTCGTCGTCCGTCCCAAATAGGTTTGGTCCGTTTATCGGAGAGAAACAACATAAAACAGCTTCCAGTCATGCTCCAGTGTAACAGAGGTTGTAGGAACTACCACAATGAGTAGAGGGGCCATCCCACCATCCCCTCCATACAACATATGGACTGTCCACACACACACCACGACCTGTTCCTCCCCACACACATACATATTCTGTATATAATCTATAACCCTTATGTACCATTATCTACCTTGTATTATAAACCATCTAATACATATACAATATATTCCTAACATCCCTGTATATTCTGTATAATCTGCATAATCTGTATAATATGTACATATAGCTCCCATATTTAAATTATATTTACACAGAACATTTTATTTTATTCTTTATCCATCCTTTTACACCTGTATATAAATATCTATATCCTGTATAACACTTCTGGATAGATGCAAACTACATTTCGTTGCTTGTACTTGCGACAGTGCAATGACAATAAAGTTGAATTCTATTCTATTCTATTCTATTTGTGACTGAAAAGAGGATGCAAGGATGGAGGACTCTGGGTAAATGAGGGGCAAGTTCAACACACCTAAATCAAAAGACTAATTTACCTTCTTGTGTCCTTTAGTTCTATAGGGTATTGTTGATAACCTCATTATGTGGTAGAGTGTGAGAGACAAAGAGACATAACTAGGAGTTGCAGGACTGGAGCTTGACAACCTGTGTAGTGTATGATGTAATCATGACTTGGCAACTTTTGTCTTTAGTTATTTTTGTTTCTTTACTCTGGAAATCAAATGCTAAGAAAAGAATATGACTGCAAGTTATTTAAGAATGCCCAAAGTGGCTGTCTGTCTTTGCTCTGCTATAATTGCTGTTACTAGCACCACTCTCTAGTCCAAACGGCAAGTGACTGCTGATAATCTTTTCACAGATCCGAGTAAAGCAAAAACAAAAAACAAAACCTTAATTCCATTTGCATTTTATTGCCCTTTCTACCTCAATCAGTTCCCCAAATTAAAATAAATAAATTACAGGCAGCAGCTGCAAATAATACTGTTTCCTTTTAAAATTTGCATATTTTGAACACAATGTGCCTCTACAAATAAGTGGGTAATGCCTTCTCACTTTATAGTAAATAGATAACAGCATTAGGGTTCAATTTTAGTTCAGACAGTTGCTCAAGTGTTTTAAAGAATGCACTCTGAAAGCACAAAAATCTAAATTACATTTTAAAAAAATCTTAATTACATTTATAAAAGAAAGTATGTTCTAAGACATATTTGTGTTGAAAAGAAGTGAGGTCTATGATGTTCAAGTAGGAACCATAAACTCCTGATGCACAGATTAAAAAGAAGGGTCCATTCGAAAACCTAATGAACAAGTGTTAATCTGATATCAGAGAACCCCACCAGGTGGGTGGGCACCAGTTCATGTGGGGAGTCTAAAATGTCCTTCTTTGTTAGAAGGCTGCACTACCAGGGCCATTTGGGATGAGTTAATCTCACTGTTTACATGGTGATTGCTTGGGGAGAAGAAATGAAATGCTTGAGGAAATTTATGGTCCCTGTAAACAATGTTCTGTAACAAAGAGTTTGCATAAAAGAGACAACAGTGTGCTTGGTATGCCGCCTGGTCAGGCAACGACGCATTTCATCACCAACATGAAACTATAACTCACCACCAATGTGGTCCTCCGTGCATCTCTAACTAAGCCAAACGCTGTGTAATTTATGTCTGGCGCGCTCACATCCACATGGCGCTTCTACCCTCTTCTACCATGTACAGGAATCTTACTTTTGCATTTATAGCACTCTCCACTCTTTGTTGTTTACTGTAAATAAATAAATAAATTAGAAGACCCTTCCACTGCTGTAGAAAACTGAATAATTTTGAATATTTTTGTTTGATGTTAATCTTTTATGCAGCGGCTTTATAAAAACATTGTTTAAGGTGTGTTTACTTTTAACATTGTACGTCTAAAATAGATGTGTAACACTCTCTAGTTTTAATGATAGATTAGTAAAACAACAAGGTTTGGATTGTATTAGTTTATAGTAGTAAATGATGCTGCCCCTCTAGCCCATCAACATAGAATATCAAGCACACTCCCACAAACACTAATGTCCAGGTGACAAAACAACCTATGATCGTGTCTTTGGAGGCAGGAGTGATGTCTTTGAAAAAGCTGTTTCAGAGACGTGGAGAACATACCACTCGACACAGAACAGGCACTGACTGTTTGACTACATGTCAAACCCCAGATGGTAAACTTAGAGAAGCTTTTTCATTTTTCTGCATTTTGCTCTTTTTTAAACAAATAAATGCTATCCCTATTCTGAGGTTTAAGTTTTGGCTTTTGATAACTTAAAAGGTATTTATAGTTTGGAGTTTTTCCTATGTTTTACTTTAAGAATTTAATGTTTTGGTTTTGCCTCAAGCCTGTCATAAGTTCTCATATTTGAGTCTTGTGATAGTTCATTTTTTCTTGTTGATGTTTATATGTTTTTTACTCTTGTGCTCTACTTTGTTCTTTAGTCACTTTCCTCTAGTTTATCTTGGTTTAGTTTTTTTCATGTCTGGTTTAATCTGTTAGATCTTTTCTAGCCATTTTTACGCAAGTTCTTTTAAAATGTCATTTCTTTGCATTCAAACTAATCTCATTCAGCTGCCTTTCTTGTTGGCCACTAATTATCCAAGTCATTTCACCTGTGTTCAGTATTTGTTTAGCTCATGCTCGACCTCTTAAGTTTTCTTTTATTTGATTAGATATTTCACCTCACCATTCTGCCTCCATCTGCCTGTCTGCTTATGGGTCCATCGGAGCTCAACGCCATCATTCTTTTTTAAAGAGAATTAGTGTTTCCCTTCAATTCCCCCTTAGATTGTATCCGTTATCTGTAAAACTGTTAGGGGGAACAAGTACTCTCTTCTTTCCAAGTTGTCTCCTTAAGAGGGTAGAGAAGCACAAGAAAGAGGTAGGTGCTGTTTAAAAGCTGTTGGAGCAAATCAATGAAATTAGAAGAGTAATGCTGAGAAGTCTTCTGTTAAATTGTATTTATTCTATTGATTAACCTTGTTCTGCTCAGCTTTAATTTGTGCCTTATGCAGTAATCAGCAGGTGTCTCTATAGTTTTTGGTGTTACATTGTTATAAATATTTTTGGTTTTCAGATTTTCTTTTACTGGTCTTTTGTTTCTTTTTGTTGGATTCATACTGAAAGGCAAAGCTTTCAGTGTGTGATGGTACACACACACACACACACACACACAAATATATATATATATATATATGTATATATATACACTGTTGTGGTCAAAAGTTTACATACACTTGTAAAAAACATAATGTCATGGCTGTCTTGAGTTTCCAATAAGTTCTA
>JAUZNJ010035783.1:0-12115 GCA_034780135.1 Jordanella pulchra
GGACCTGCACCATGTAAAGGAAAGCTCTGTGTTTGCATCTTTTGGCAAATCATACAGATGTAAACTCAGAAGAGAAAACAAAGTAGAGTACTTTAAAAACATGCAGGCATCCATAGACATCGTTTGACAGCATCTGCTAGCCTGCATGGTACAACCACTGATCACAGCAGACTGGACTAGCTGAGATATCAGTGCTACCAAAACAAAAGACAGTGGAAATCATTAAATAGGGTATAGGGTTCTTCACAGCTACCAATGAATCATATTAAATATGCAATCAATGCTGCATCTGTCCTCAGAATCAGTGCATCAGTACAACCAAGCAGGAGATGCTTATAGAAACAGGTTTCCAGAAGCTCAACAGCCAAACTGAAGGATAAAAACTGTATCTCTGAAGTCAGAATGAGTTGTTAAAAATTAGTGTTGGAATCTGAAGTTTATTCCAGCAAAAAAGCTACAGAAAAAACAGGTGGAATCAAGGAACACCTGCTCACTAACATCTCAGCAGACAACTGACCAGCTTTCATATGAATCAGCAAGACCAGGAGGAGATATTTGCTCTCCTTCCTGATGGACTTAAAGTGCTGAGTTGGCCTCTTCAGACTGCCTAAAAGAAGAACAGGCTGCTTCCTGCAGGACGTTGTCTGGTTGTCCTACAGGTATTTGCTATTTCAGCACAGTGTTAAGGCTGAAGTTGATTTAAAATCAAATGTTTGCACCCGCAGGATCAGTGCTGCAGAATAAAGGTTTAATGAAAGAAAAAGGCACTCACAAAGCAAAAAAGTAAAAATAGTTCCAGTGTTCCTTTCTATGTAAAGGCTCTCCGTGTTTCTGCAGGTCTGAAAAATGCAAAAGAGTCATTAAAGTATGAAGGTTGTTTACAAGTATGCCCAGGTGCCTTTATAATCATGAATTACTTTTAGATTTTGCACAGGGGGCTGATAATGTGGCCACTTTCTGTCTAAATGAGAGCCTGGTTTCAACATTTACTATTCCTAATATGTAATAATCATCAAATTAAAGTCACTATGAATTGGTTAACAGAATATTAACAGATAACTCTTTGCCCAGATAGAATACTGAGCCCTGACGTTTTCTGCACATTGTGTGGGCTTCACTTGGTGAAGACTCAGCATCTGATTCACAGAACAGCAATAATGATCTTCTGCAATTCATTCGATGGAGAGTGTGGGAATAGTTACACTCCTGATTCCTCAGATCTCAGTCATCTTCACTTCTAAATCCAAAAGTGACTTAATGCCAGGAAGCCAGCAGGTACAGAAGCAAGCAATGGTTCTATTTGTAGCCAGCATCTCTATGCAGACTCTCTGGTGTCTCCATTCTTCTGCAGACCTGCTGTGTTGTTGATACAGAGGCTGATTGAAGCGATATAGATGCACTCACTGCAGGGCTATCAGTTTGCTCAGTCTGGTGGAAATTCTAAATTTTTTGTGTGCAGCTTTAACCAAACTGCAACCCCTTACAGAAGCACACGAAAGCAGCCTACAGACCTTTGTGGCCAAACAACTCTGGACAGATTACAGTAACATACCATATCTTCTCCGTCATGCCTGTTTCTAGCATATGCTTGTGCTATATTATAATGAGCTAAATTAGCCCCTTCCCTTTTGATTTCCAATGTGACTTGCAGCCTCTGGCGGTTAAAGATAAATCCATAGAAAAGCTGCAACATCAGATAAGCCGCATGGTTCAAAGCGTGGGGAAAAGGTAGCAGCTTATAGTCAGGAAAATACAGTAAGTCAAATTGTGTAGCTGTTGCTCTACCTGTATCATTTTACCTGCATTCGTTTCCTGGATCAGTTGATATGGATTGATGGACTAATCAGAATTCAGTTGGACTGAACCTCACCTGGGATTAACCTCTGCAGCAACAGGAAGTCTTACTACAGTGCTCTTCATTCAATGTCTGAATATTTGTAAAATTTTATCTATAAGTTCATCAATCTCTGAAGTTCTCAGAGAAAATGTTGATTTGGGTGAAGATGCAGCAAACCCATGAAAAGCTCCAACCTCCACTTAACATGTTGGCCCAGACTGTGTTTTTTTTACTTCCACACTCTGGGTTTTTATCTTCAAGCCTGTTCTCTCCCTTCATCTCCCCCGGTGTGTTCATCAATCTGCAGAGCTCATGGTTAAAGCAATGTCTAACTACTTATTGGACCATCAGTCGGTTCTTGGAGCTTTTAGACTTTACCTCACTGAGGAGGAAGGAGAGCAGTCCTCCCACATCTGATGTTCATATAGTTGGTCTGAAGGGATGAATCGCAGACATGTTGACTTCATTCATCTAAATGTCCTTCTCAATATTCCATTTTGTTCTACAAATCCATCCTTTCTCTTCTGTCAGCTGTGATTCTCCTTCCTCCCCCAGACACCTCCCTCTATTCTCCTCTCCTTTCTTTCATCACAGCAGCAGAGTTAATCCTGGATAATCTAAGAACAAGCGTGTTAAAGAGAAGTTTAATGGCATCCCGCGGGCTGTGGTTTTAAAGTCAAAGCAGCATGAATATTTTAGTTGGACGCTTCGTGTGAGCTGCAGCTGCTCCTTTATGTTAAAACAGTTCCTGCTTCAGATGTTGATCATTTTCCACCAGAGACAGAACCTGCATCATTCTCCATCCTTTAACAAGGCCACAGAGTTTTTTGGATCTGTGTTTTATTCTTATATTCTGCCTCTTGGTGAGGATTTACGTAAAAAAGATTTTTTTTTTTATCTCAGTCTGTTTTTAATCCTGGATGAGTTTTAAAAAATCATAATAACTGGATCTCTGGCCATCTAAATGGCTGGAAAATCTGGTTGGTTGATCTCAGTGTTCTGCCAATATAGCAGGTCCAGATCCAGAACGTCACCTTTCAGCTTTGCTGCTTCTTCACCACCACTAAAGCACTAAAGCACCACCCTTATCACTACAGAAGAAGCTGTGGTCCATCTGTCCATCTGCTGCTACAAGTTGCTGTTACCTAGCAACAAGACAGCAGGGGACATGAACTCCTCTGGCCAAGGCTCACATCCCGACTTCTTCCTGCTCTAAAACTCTCCAACCACTAACAGGGAAACAAAACTCAAACCAGAGTGAAGCCTTGAAAGGGGGTTAAACTCTTTAAAGAAGTTTCCTCTGCTGTGATACACTTCAAATTCCCAAAAAGTAAACATTTGCTGCTTTAAGGTTTTTATTTTGAAGATTTATTTTTTTTGTTGGACACCTATTGGGGTAGTTTGCTCTCTGCACGGCTTTGTTGCCTTTCTGATGTGTTTAAATGATGGTATGCAGCTTTTGGTGCTTTTAGTTGATGTGGAGACTTTTTTTTTCTCCAGCATACAGACTGTATTCACACGAGTCAAAAATTAATTTTCTGTTTCTGTGCAGCAGCTTTAAGTCTTTATGATGATTCTTCTGTTTCTGCAGAACTCCATTCCTGATATCTTTCCATGTGCTTCTGCATTCAGAACATCTGTGCCGAAACTGAAGAAGTTAAGAACACTGAGTCTATTTGATGTATAACAAATATTTCTAATAATCATGTCCTCTTATTGCTTTATATGCTTTATATGAATATTAAAATCTGACTCAACATATATGCACTATAATAAAAAGAAGTAACTTTTGCATGTAGATTACTAAAAATATTCACTTAGAAGAAATAACCACATATTAGTTCAGTTAAACAGTTAAATTTAGGAGACTGAGGAGGGAGGAAAGACAACATCCTCGGAACATTTACACTTCTTTCAGTCTCAGGATGTTCTCATTTACCAGCCTCCAGTTGAACCAGAACTCAGTCACCAGAAAGTCAAAACAAACCTGTGGAGTTAATGCCTGCATGAAGGCAGTCAAGTTACATTTAAAACATCAACTAAACTTTCTTTCTTTCTTTTGTTTATCTTTTAAACTTCAATGCTTTTGATAACGGTTTTTAACACATTTAGAGCAGTGATTTAAGAAAACGAAAATAAAACTTAACAGCCAATATAACATGCAGACACAAAAGTCTGTCACATAAGATTTCTATTAAATATATTAATATTTGCAGTTATAATGTGACAAATGTGCAAAATTTTAAGGGGTATGAATACTTTTGCAAGTGTCTTTTGCAGGTGTATCGAATCTTTTCTGGTGAACATTTTTTAATTCAAAGCTCTGAAGTTGTTTAACTTGCAGCAGTTTTAGTGTCTTTGCTGTTGTTTTGTTACTCAGGAGGTTTTGCTGCTATTTTAGATAAAGTGGTTTAATGAATTCCATTGGAGCCTTTGTAATTCAACAAGCAGGTTTTCTTTTTTTCTTTTTTCTTCTTAAGCTACAGATTTTTAGAGTCATTGCAGTGTTTTTTGGTATCTCTACAGTTGTTTGCACCTCTCTGTGGCGGTCTGGCATGTGGCTCATATTTTCTTGGCTTCAGGCATCATGAATGAGACAGAAAACAAAGTGCAAACTGTTTCAGTATTTTGCTCTTTGCAGGGTCTCAGAGAAAAGGCTGACTGCAGTCTTTTTGAAGAACATAATGACATTTCTCTGTGAAACCACTGAGATGTTTCTGTACTCTTCCACATATGCAGACGTTGGTCTGCTCCATTGTGAAAAGGCTCATGCTTCCGGTTGAATGAAGATTGTTAATCACTCCTTGCATGTGTCTGAGTGTAGGTTTATAACGCGGGACTGGGGATGCTTCAGCGATACCAAGAGATGATTGGAGCATCAGGAGCACGACTGGATTTTTGTTCTCAGTAGGATTCGTTTCTCTTTGACCTGCATAGAACATCTTTTCCAAAGTGTTTCCAGTTAAGTAATGGTTCCAGTCTGAGCAACACTGGAGACTTTTCCATCAAATCAATGACATCTTCTGTGCTAAAAGGCTAAACAGAAACAATAAGAACAGAATAAAAAATATTCTAAAATAAGCTGCATTCTTCCTTCAGACGTGCTGAGGAGCATTAAATGGGAGCCCTGGGAGAGTAACTGGGAGTAATGGATCTGATATGGTATTTATCTAAGTTAAGTTCCCGTGGTTGACAGGTTTTGCTGAGAAACTGAGCAGCAACCTGCTGGGAACAACAGAAAATCCTGTTTTATTAGGTTTGGCTTCATTGCTGCTTCATTCAGCATTTGTTCTGCGGAATGTCATGCCTCGAAGCGCGACACGGGAACAGAAATACAGAAATTATGTTTGATCATCCGACAAAATCAATAACTGATGGAGCTGGTGTCGTGCAGGGAATCCTGTATTTTCCCATCTGAGTGCATTAAAACATTAAAAAGAGCCGGCGACATGCAGGCAGTGATGAGAAGCTCATCTATCAGCTCCCATTCCTCCCTGACATCACAGTCATAACATCACATATGACTCTATCCATCACACTGACACCCTGCAGGCTGCTGCCTCCCAAACCTTATCCACTCCTATCCGATCAGGCAGGTTTGGTTTCACAAACCGGACGGAGAAGGTGGAGGTAATGCAGCTTCCCTTGCAGGTCCAATAAAACCTGAAGAGGTAAGCAGGGTCCAGGATCCGCGGTTGTCTGTGGGAGCAGTCAGGATTGGTTTATAAAGCTAAGTTTCTGAGTTCAAAACCAGAGACTGAACTAAATCAGCACCAACTTTGAATCAGGACTTGGTCCAGATCAGATTTTTAATCAGAGAAATTAATCTTTAAAATGGTTTTATAGAAATTGTAATTATAGAATTTTTGCTGCCTTGGTCATCAGATGTTGCTTCGTGTTCCCTCGTACATGAAATGACCCCAAAACTGGAAAAATACCAGGAACGAGTCAGAGCCTAGTGACTCCAACAGATACATGGAGAGACATTGGAAGGGACAAAGATGTCTCCATCCTATGACATGTTTTAGAGTTTCTAACATTACTCAAGGTGACGATTTGATTTCATTACCAAATTAGTTTAAGATTATTTCAATTACTGATTAATCCAAATGATTTAAGTTAATCACTTGCAGCTCTAGCTGACATGACTGCGGGGGACATTGAGACAGATTTTTCAGTGTCCTGTGGTCCCACTGAGTAGATAGGCCTAGTCTGGTTCTGTCAGTTTTATCACTGCTGTTCGTCCTTACATTCTCCTGCTGTCATCCTGTGTTTTCTGCAAACCATCCAACCTCTGACAAGATGTGTTTGTAATAACCAGCCCTTTGTAACAATGTCCCAAGCTGTGCTTTATCAACAGCCAACCCAGACAATGCAAACATCTTTATCCAGCACTGAACAAGAAACAGACAGGAATTATCCTGCAAAGACGTCTCATAACTTCTCCAGCAAACAGTAAAGACAAGCAAAACATCAACTTCATTATTCAATAATTAATATAACTATTTCTTTTAATGCTTCTTACATCTCTTTTCACCAGTCCCTTTAAAACCCCAAATTTAAAGCATTCACCTGTTCTCTAAATGGACTGCAGACAGGCAGAGATTTTTTTCTTGGATACGTTTTTACGATGACATCTTAAAGCAATCATATTGTTCCTTGTAGGGCTTTTTATTTTTGAAGTGTTTATGGTTTGAGGAAAACTGATTTATCTCGAGGGCCGATCCAATTGGACTTCCTCCATCTTCTCTCAGGGGAATGTCTCTTTCTGTAAGTACAACATAATTATTAAATACTTAACAAATAAAATAATAATAATATTATCTATAATTTTGAATTGTGTTGTAAATTAAGTCAGGCTTTTAATATTCTGCTTGATGCAAAATGATCCTTGTTGTTTTCAGTTTGACTAGACCTTTTATATATTGGGATGTTTCTATCTACTCCATTTACTCTGTAGTCTTTAGTGACAGAAGAAGAAGGAGTTTTCCTTGTCTTCATTTGGATTTTAATGATGTTCTAGATATAACAGTGTAGGGTTTTCTGTAAGTTGATGTCTAAGCATCATACATAAATACAGCCATCCCATCCTGCTGAGAACCCTTTCAGGTTCTAATCAGAGTGCAGCTGCGTCTGTTTACCTGTCTTGCTAATATATTACAGCTTTGTAATGTCATGGATGCCTCAGCTACCTCCTAATAAAGTGAGTAAGTCAAAAAGGTTTGTTTAAAAAGTGACTTTATAGGGAACATCAGAAAGCATCGTTCAGGAAGATAAAATTAAGATACACATAAAAGCACAATAAAATCAGAACATAAAAGCCTGGTGGAACAAAACGGTTTTCAAAAATCCCTACAGCATCAGAGTAAACTGCTCTGAGGTTCAAATAACATCACGCCTTGGTAGCTGCTTGGTGTTTGGTCTCTTTGTGGCCATAGAGCTGTTGCTTTTTCCTCTGGTTCAGCAGACCTGAGAAACAACCAGTTTTATGGGGTTAAAACTGGATCAGTACCAGAAGTTTCCAACTTCATGTGTATTCCTAAAAACTCAGCTCGTCGCAGCTTTTTGACTGATGAAACAGGTGAGCGTTATTATGACGATACAGAGCGAACCTTGCGCTGCATCACTGACATGGAGCTTTTATCAGACCCTGAGGTCGTCCTCCTGTTGCGTCACACTAAAACCATCTGTTCCACGTCTCTGTCGCTGCTCACTGCCTGCCCTCATTCACCAACTTTAATTTCCCTCCAATAGATTAGAAATAATTGCATTAGGAATAATTAAGTCACAAATAATTCCAGCTATTATGTTGATCCAATTAACTGGTGTTAGCCTGCAGCTGCCTGCTTCACCTGCCTGCAGTCTGTGATCCAGCTGGGAGGAAACACCAGAAACGACAAACATCTGCTTGTCTGCAGACCTGCTGGCAGCTCAGCCAACAGTCAGACCTTCACAGGCAGGAGGAGGTTTGTCCTCAACCCAAAGGACCAGACAGGACAGAACAGCTGGCTGAGGCCAGGCATGCTCAATATCTGCAGACTTCTTCTCCATTCAATTCAATTCAGTTTATTTATATAGCGCCAACTCACAACACATGTCATCTCAAGGCACTTTACAGATACAATTCAATCAACTCATACAGTTAGATAAGGTAAAAGCTCTTTACAGAAGGAAAGGTGATTGCATTGAATTATTAATTCCACAACAATCCCTCACACCAAGCATGCATGTAGAGACAGTGGAGAGCAAAAACTCCCTTTTAACAGGAAGAAACCTCCAGCAGAACTAGGCTCAGTGTGAGAGGCCATCTGCTGAGGCCGACTGGGGTTCAAGGAGACAGAAACAGAGATATAAAAGGTACCTGTCATCAGCCCGTCTTTCCTGGACGGGCTGCCGTCCAGGAAAGACACAGCCAAGAAGACGAGCTCCAAGCCAGCTCTCATGTAAGAAGATAAAAGAGAGCACATCCAGTTAGTCACAGTAAGAGAAACAGGACTGCAGATCAAACTAAAATGAGTAAGAGTCAAGTTTGGGAGGGAGTCTGGTTTGTGGGTGTTGGGGATTCAGAGAATAGTCTTCAAGATTCATTGAGGTGTGGAGAATCCTGGATGACAGTAAACCCTTTGCTGTCGGATTCTCAAACTGAAGCAGGTGGCATTTTCTGTGGTCAGCCTCGTCCTCCAGTATCTGTGAAGGTTCTCAGTCATCCAGGTCATGGTCAAGCTTTGAAAGTTCAGTTTAGGCAACTGGACGTAAAGTTTTCTAGAAGAAGTTTCACCTCTCATCCAAGAGGCCTTTTCAGTTCTAACTGATGGAGGATAAAACAGAAGTCCAGTAGAGGACTTCCTCTGTCCTGATGTTCCTTAGTTATGGTAGGATGGAGCAGGAGGTCACAGGGGTGGTGCTCCTAGGTGAGATGAACTAAGGCTTTAGATTTATGGTCCTTCTACATCCAAACCCAGCTTCTACAGGGACAGTGCACCAGGGTGCACCAGCTCTACATGCACAGGGGTTAGTGTAAGGTGTCAGTATAAAGGCTGGATCCCAGCAGCAGTGGAAGGTGAAGCCTTCAGCTGAAATGCTGCAGCCGGAACCAGCTGCCCACCTCAGAACCAACATGGGAAGATGGGATTCGCTGGCTGGATATTTTGGTTCCAGCAGCAGGAAAGTTCTTATCTCTGCTAAGTATTTTCATTCCCTGCCTGTCGGTGAGACTCTGAGCTGGACTGCAGGTTAGGAGGCAGGACTCGTGCCTGCTGCAAGTTAACAGCCTCTCATCACGTGCATCCAGCTACTGCATTAGCTATGCACAGATCTCTCAGTGATTTGATATTGACTGAGCAGATTTGTAGTTTATCCACCAGCTTTCTGCAGGGAAGCACGGCCTTTAAATCTCGCTCTCATACAGGTTCTGGATGAATTCTGTCGGATTTGAACCATTTCCTCTCATTTCTAGTCTATTAGGATTTGTCCTTCTGAACCTGGTTTGGCCCTGTGCTGCCAGGTTGCAGTGGTAAAGATTTTGAACAATCAACACACTGTTCTCTTTGCTTCTGTTTGTCAGGTTGCAGGTGATTAAGTCTGTCATCAGTTATCATGTTGGGATCATGCAGGTGTTCTCAGCGGCTCGTCTGATGATAGGAGAAAGTTGGAGATTGTTAGATACAAACAGGTCCAGAACTCAGATGGAAATCTATATGAATGATTTTCTGATTCAAATACATGTGTTTTTATTGTTGGGGGGGTTATCTGAGCCAGAACAATCTGGGGGTCTTTAAAGGCAAAAACAATTCTTCTTTGATTTACAGACACAGAGCAAACTGACTAGAGGCCAAGTTCTTTCCATTCAGGTAATCTGAAAAAAATTGACTGGACCTCAGATTAAAGAACCAGTTCTTTTTACCCTAGGAACCTAAACTGAGTGTTGCCCCCCCGTGGTGCCGTTCAACTCAACGTTCAACTCAAGAGACAACAGCTGACCTCATATTAGCAAGGATGAAATCATGGATGGTTCCTCGGAGAGGATCCATCCTGAGTAAGGTTCTAATAAAACACCCAGCAGGTGGCGGAAGTGTTGCACTGTGGGTAATTCAGGCAGCAGATTACCTATCTCGATTGTCTTTGATCCATTAAGTTTGGAGTTTCAGCTCTCCGGTTGAACAGTAGAACATCTGAGCTCAACCGGTCTCTCTCACACTCCAGTGGTTTCACTGCATCAGGCTGTGATTGTTCCTTCAAACTTCATCGACACTCTGATAACACCAGCATCTAAAGATCTCCTAAAATCTATGTATTGTCCTTTGCTGCAGGAGGATTCACCTTCTCTGAGCATAATATTCAAAGTTAATATGATGAACTTCCAGACAGGAGAACTGCTCTCAGGGCTGTTTGGCAGTCAGTAAAACTCCCGCTGCTGTTTGTTTCTCCTCACTCATCAGAAGCTCCGAGGAGCTGTGATAAAGGAGATGGAGGACAAACATGATGGAAGTTTGAAAAATCTTTGATTAGTTTAGCTGAAATGAGGAGTTTGACCTCATTTGAAAGGAATCAGTGTGACTGAGGCCAACAAGTCATCAGCAGCGGCTGCAGGTGGGGTGTTTATGAAGTGGATGGGAGGCTCTCTGGCATTCTTTTTATTGAAATGATGTGTTAATGTGCAGACATGTCCTGAATGTTAGATTTTCAGACTGAGCTGTAGGGGCCCGACTGGCCGCTCACCGCTGAGCCCCATTCATCATTTCTAACGAGGCTGAGTACTGGCAGGGTGAAATATCTCCTAAGCTCCCACACGTTTGGCCCTCTCACACACCCCAACCTGTCCAGGTGGTGATGCATCACCTAAGAGAAAGGCCTCATGGGAAAACTGTTTTCAGAGAGCTTCTTATTTACCGACAGTGAAAAGCTTTAATGAGCTCATATCAGGAGGTCGGGTCCTAACATTTAGTGACGGAACTCAGTCAGAGTTTCTCTGTAGATGGTCATTAAAAAAACTGGATTAAACTGAAGATTATATCATGATCTACCTGAAAAGCCTATTAGCAACCAGCATCCCATTTTTTTCTCTAGAAAATAATAGGTCTTTTTAGAATAGCAATAAGAAAGACATGCTTGATAGCAGGCATGTGAAATTACATTACATTTATACTGCATCATGTCAACAACAACTGCAAAAAATGTCAGACCTCTGGCTATAACAGTGTCAGAGTTATGGGACTTTTAACTTCTGATGCCACCAGCGTCTCCAACCCTCTCCAAATATGCCAAATGCTTTTACTCCACTGTTTGACCCATAAAATCACACTGAAGTACTTTGATGACCACAACACAAATTTTAAACAGATATTTTTCACCTTGGTCATTGTGGAAAATATCGGCGTCTGAACTACAAAACATCTCGGCGCGTTGTTATGACGCAGCTTCTAACGGTGTGCATAAGTTTGGTTCCCTTCGCTGTTACGCATGCGTTAGCTTACGCCGATACTTTATTCAAATGAGCGTTGCTTGGCCCCTTTGGAAAGGTAATTTCATTGGATCCTACAGCAAACGCCCACGTGGGCTCAACCAATAGTAGCGGGACTATATGAGTTCGTACTTCTGGGATGACTAACAGGAAGCGCTCATTATATTCATGGCCCCCAGAGTCAAATCTAAACGGAAATCGATGCGGTCAGTTTTGTTTTGTACGCAAGATGCTGTGTTTGATTTCATGGGCTGCATCTTCTAAGGACATGTTCTACCTGGACTGGGTCCTTCGTGGACCGTGAAAATAAGGAGGCCGGAAGAGTTTTTTCTATGGATTCAAACAGGTTCAGCTTTCACTGCCCCTCACTCGGCGTAGGCTCTGTCGCCTAGCAACCGTGACAGTTAATACACAAATCATGCAAAGAATGGATGCTGAACTTCTTACTAATGTTCAGTTGACTAATTTTATTGTTGATGAGCTTCAGCAGCAGAACCGTTATCCCAGATATCAGATCTGTAGTTCACACACAGCACAGATATTGGAATCTGTGCTTAAATATCAGCCAAACGGTTTAACACAGTCACAGAATAAGCCCTCTCAATAAACCAAACATGAATCCATAACATTTAAAAAAGTATATTTTCATTAATTTCAGACGGAACTATTCACTTAATTCTATTATGTTAAATTGCATTTCCAATATTCACCACTGTTCGTCGCCATCTTCCCTTTCCTCTGAGCACGGAGCAGCCGTCTTTTTTGAACTCGCAATGAACCACGGGAAAACGAAGGCTGCGTAGGATAGACGGGACCCT
>JAUZNJ010035784.1:0-36683 GCA_034780135.1 Jordanella pulchra
ATATATATATATATATATATTATATATAAAAAAGATAGTTAAATGCTTCAAAAGATAGAAATCTAACACACACACACACACACACACACACATATACATATATATATATATATATATATGTGTGTGTTTGTTAGATTTCTATCTTTTGAAGCATTTAACCATCTTTTTTTTGTCTGTGTTATTTTTCTTTTCTGAAATCATAATAACCCACTTATTCTCCGGGATCAAGAACATTAACAGTTTTTTTTGCAAAATGTCTGGAAAATATTTGTTCAGTTTGATTGTCTGTGTCGCTTAACAAGTCCTTACCTTGGCTGAACTCTTTTTTATCAAACTGAGGAAAACTCCCTGGATTGGTCTGAAAAAGCAAAGATTTCATTATTTTATAAATTCAGTTTCCAGCAGTTTATTCTCATTCTTACTGATATGGTAAAAAGAAATCTTGCATCTTTTGGATATTGCTAAAAGATAATACAGGCACCAAATGAAATACTGAAATGAGAAACTTTAACTTGATTTTTAGCAGAAATTGTTAAAGGTAATAAGGAATAACATCACTACACAAGCACTTTATTGTAGGTTTAAATACATACACTACATTAAGTTAAAATATGAAATAGACAAAAAATTAAACAGTTAGTGAATAAATGCCCTACAAAAAGCAGACTTGAGTCCTCCCTCCTTTCTTCAGATCTTTCAATAATTTCTTGATAGATTTTCTTTCCAAGATGCCCTGTATTCTCCTCCATTTTAATCAATTTATTGACTGTCATTGTTGACATGATGCTTCCACCACCATTTTTCATTTTATATTTACATAAAAAATTTTCAATAAATTCACTGAAAAGTTGAATTTATTCAAATGGGATCCATTCACTGGTTAGATTACTTCTGAAGGCATTGCCCTGATTTTACTTAGGAGTATCAGAGTGATGGGGCGTCTGAACACAAACTTGTGTAGCACCTTAGCTTTGTTTGGTCTAGCACCTAAAATCCTAATAAAATAGTTCATTGTTTAACATGACATAATGTGTAAAAGTCCATGGTGTAAAGTTATTTACAGACTCTTTATAACAATATGTTCTTAAGGGGCTGTAAACAACTTTTTTTCAGTCTAGACCTCTTTCTTCTGCTCTGCAGATATATGCAATCGTTCACTAAACCAGTTTTGGATCTATTATTTAGATTTATTTCCATCAAAATTCAGCCTGGTTGTTCTAGGATGTATACATCAGGGGTACCATGTCCCCATCAACCAGCTGCTCTTTCTTTCTACCTACCATCTGCTGGCTCATCTCCTTCCTATGACACACACAGAGCTTTTACTGGACATACTGATGTTTTGTGTTTTTGCTCACTCTGTTTCTTCTCCTGTGTTTGTTCATTAGGGATACCTGAGACCTGCAGCCACACCCAGGCCATTTGTTTGCTTTTTCTAACAGTCAAGTACATTTTTACTCAAAGATTTCCTGTAGATCTGAATGTGAGGCTAATTCAGAAAATGCATAAAAAAATGTCCCCTTGCTCTATTTGAACTGAAACATGCAGACTTTCTTTTAAGCTCTAACAGAGGCATTAATCATTTAGTCAAAAACAAGTTATACAGCTCTGTTTGCTGTTCTTACCCTGGTGTGGCTGTGGAAGCGGTCGTCGTGTTGATGACAAGGAATATGGCTTCCAAACTCCTGTTCTGAGTCTGAATATGCAAGATAAGCATCTTGGATGAAATATTTCTCAAATGTCGACGAGGATTTGGGATCAACTTCTGTACAAAATAAATGAATAAAAAAAGGACAAAACAAATCTCCAGACTAGTTTTTGCTTTCAGAACCAATAAAACTGGCTAATAAAAGAATGTCAGTCTGCCCTGATCTCTCGATATTCATTCACTTGAAATAATCTGGTAATTTGTGTCTTTGAGTAAATTTTTATCTAGATGAAAAGTAAAGAGTTAATGGGAGTGGTAGCTCCTTTAGTAGCATCATCTAGAGAGAACCTAAGCTAAGCAGATAAACACTAAATCAGTTTTGAATCCACAGGATAAAAACTAACAAGTTCTTTTTCTTCCTTTTCTGTTCTACTTGTGTTCTAATAGTAGTAGACACACTTTACGTCCGTGCAACTACAATTTAAGTGATTTAGAAGTGTTCAAAGTCTGATCTGTGTTCAAACATACCTGTGTGACTCAGAGTCTCGATCAGAATTGGAATGATCTCTTCCATCAGATGGCTGCTGAGGTTAGCAGCATAGTGGAGTGCAGAGCAGCCATTGTGGTCTCGAGCTCGCAGTTCACTATTTGAATGCGAAAAAAGCAGAGGGAACAACTTTATGTTGACATGGTCCCTGAAGAAAAATTAAAATATGTAACATACTGTATATATAAATACGTTCCAAAAATGTCTTGTTTTATATTTTAGTTTTTTTACAGGGTGCTGATCAATAATTATTCAGGCTTCTTTAATATTTTATATTTTTTAAGCATTTTGGACCTTTTAGTTTCTTCACCTATTTTTTATTCACTGCCTTAAGGTTGTCTTTAATTTTTTATATTTAAAGTAAATATTTACTCATATTTCTTTCTCTTCATTTTCTGATATTTTATTACAAATGGGAGCAAATTACATCTTTGAGAAAGTTTACTGGTAATTGAATAGCTGTTTTATGCCTAAACTATTAATACTTGACATTACAAACAAAAAATGACATTTTGATATTGTAATAGAAAAGTTCTGGAAAGCTTCCAAAAGCTTAAAAACACATCAACCAAGACTACTTTAAAATATTAAGACCAACATCAGCAGTTTAGAAGAAAAAACAAAGGATTAGCAACTGGTTTATGATTTTTGCAAAGTAAATACAGAATTGTCCCTATTGGGCTCTAAGTCAGGCATCAATATTTGCATGAATCTTTTCTTCCTTACGCTGAGAACTTGAGCAGCTCTTTGACCACCTGCATGGGGTTGTGTTCCCATGGTAACCAGGTTGCCATGCCCTCAAACAGGTCTATGTCTCTGACGGCGAGCATCACCGCTGTTACGCCATCACTGTTGGGAATGTTTACATCCACGCTGTCTGCCTGAGCCTAACACACAGAGACACATTACAGAGACATCATTAATGAAAGCATGCAAGCTTGAACATTTAATTAATGAATATATCAATCTGCAGTTGCAAACAATCTTAACAATAATACTTTAAAATTCTTTACTGGAAAATAATAAGGTACAATCTTATAATATGAAGCTTCTTTTAAAGATAGTCAGGCCTGAAGTTTTTCACATTCGTAGCCCTGTTGCAAACACAATCTTCAATGAATTTTGTTCATCTAGAAAGCAATTTGTAGTTGTTTAAAATATTTTAGAAACAAATTATTTTTATAAGCATTTTTGAACTCAACCTCTTTACTCTCACAACCTTTTCGCAGTTGCCTAACAAAAGTTAATACCAAAATAAACACAGTTTGACTGCCTGCAGTTTAATTGCAATATAAGTACTGCTTGTTTAAGGCCTCAACGGTTTGTCAGAGAACAGTGGTGATGAAGCATTATCATAAAGACCAGAGAACACAGTGTATGTGTCAAAAACATTTATGGAAAAGATTAAAGAAAGTTTTAAAATAATATCTAAGGAGGAACACATGCTTAAACATATAAAAGAAAACTATATTGGGATTTTCGAGAGTTCTGCATGCCGAGGTGAGTTGATCTTGATCTGACAGTTCTTGCATAGGACAGTATGAGATTACAGAATGCTATTGGATTACTGATGCAACTTTTATCTAGCATCTAAGTAAACATTGTGGCAGGGGCTCTATTGTACAGCATCAATACCCTTCTAACAAACTGAGAAAGTCCGCTTTATATGGAGAACAGTACTGTAAAAAAACAACAGTATTAGATGGAAAGGAAAGCTGTCAAGGAAAAGGCATTCACCTAAACAGAACCTGGTAAAGATCGGATCAATTTAAGAAACCATTAGATAACGCACAGTGAGGTAGGCCCAAAACAATATGACTATAAAAATAAAAAAAAGGCATCCCTTCACCCCTACATAAAGTCCCTTTACAAGCTGCATGACTGTTGTTTCCTGCTGGCTGTTAAAGTTAGATTTAGTTTTATTATAATTATTGTACAATGTTTAAGTTCAGTCATGGTATTTCTAATTTTGGTTTAATTACATTAAGACTGTTTGCTGTGCATTAAATTGTGCCACCCTGATCAGATGCCTTTTCCACCGTTAAAATTGACATCCTTTACTTCTATTAGCCCAAATAAACAACAACAGCATTAGGTTTTGCAGCTGGCTTGCAAACATGCTCAATGCAAATATTATTTTTCAGGTGGTTTACATATCTTCCAAGCAGTGTTTTACCCAGATTGCTTATAGGAATATGAGCTGTACAGCTATAAAGGAAGATATGAATAAAATTTGTACTCACTGTTTACATACGCAACACGAATCTCACCTTGTTTGATGACCAGCTTTGTGCATGCAGTTTAGTTTGCACCAAACTTTACGTAAGCAAACCTTTCAGCTATCAGGTCCTATCAAAAAAACCATCAGAACCTGTGGTCTAGTAATAATAATCGATTTAGCCAGCGGAGAAGAGGAAAACACTGCCTCACATTATGCTAACAAAGTTGAACAACTAAAAAAAACATTTTCTTTTTTTTTTACATTAAAGGAATTAGCAGAGAAATGTATCTTTTATGTATGCAAAAAATAAACATTCATGGCTTCTGTGAAATGTATGTGGAGTCTGGATCAACATGTTTCATCTCAAATAAATATGACCAAAGTTTGATGACTAGATGCATTAACAGGAAACTATTGTTGCTGTTCCTACTAAGTAGCTCATCTGGGAAACCTGAACACTTGGGACGGAGACTCACCAACAGTTGCCTCACAGAGCTGAGGTCGCCCTGCCATGCAGCATGCAGCAGCTGCATTTGAGGGGACAAATGGGGCCTCATCATCCACCTCACCATTTTCTCCTGGAGCTCAGCTGGGCTGATGTGGAGCGCTGTCTGCTCTCTCTGGTTACACAGCGTCAGGTCAGCGTCATCCCTCAGCAGCCCCTGCACCACCTGTTGAGCACAACAATCAAATCTGTCAAAGCATTGACATAATATGACAAAATACTGTTGGCTGAAAGAAACTTGATGTATAAATCCACAACAGTAATTTAGCTATCACACAATTAATTATGTCAGAATAGGTGACAACTTAAACTGATTCACAAAGAGGGAATGCATTAGATCTTGAATTTTTCTTTGCTTTTCTTACAATTTCAGCAGTTGCCTATATTCTTCTTCATTTAATTAGCCAATAATACTGTAATTCACCACTAATTTAAAGGATCAAACAATGGAAAGGTTTAGTATTTATGTATCTATGGAAACAGTATAAGGTAAACAGGACGTATGTACAGTTTACAAATAACCTAAAAATAACAAATAACCCTGTGTAAAAGTTAGAAACAGGTGTTCAAATGACTCTTTGTAAAACTTAAAAGCAAAGACTGAGTTTAAGACTGTATGTCTGTATGATGATTTTATTATTTTAAACAGCTTAACATATGACTGAACTGGTACCAACTACACACAAGCTAAGTGTTTATATTTCCTCATGTAACTGTTTCATACCTCATGGTACAAGGAAGTCATTTTGAACATGACTCCCAAAGGATGGGATGTACAAGTGGAGCTTAAGGATCAACACACAGATCATGTGACACACATACTACATGCGCATAAACAGCTGCTGTTGTTGTTGAGAGGAAAATTACCAGGTGTCATGTCAACAACACTCTTTATCCCACCAAACCCTTTAAGAAAACCTTTAACAAAATTAACTTTTAATATAAAACACTTGTTTTCCCCAAATAAAACTTTGTATCTCTGCAACTCACCTCTGAATTATTGTTTCGACAGGCAGCGAAAAGGGCAACACGTGTCTGTTCTTCTTCATCCTCTATGTCAGAGACCTCCAGCACATCCAGGATCTCCATTTCTGGTCCAATTCCCACCTTATCATGTTCTTCCTCCAGTTCTTCTCCCTGCATCGTATTGTCATCTTCTCCATCAGTACAGTCTCTCCTCTCTTTCTCCTCGAAAGCCCACATGTTTCAAGTCAAACTAGAATGAGCAAAAGTAAGAGAAAGAAAGCCACAAGTGAGATCTAGAATGACTGAGAAGGATTTTTCTATCCAGTGTTTGGCAGTTGGTGTGTTTGTGTTACTATAGCTTGTGATGCCAGACTCTAATGATCTGCTGGTGCCCAGAGGGAACAGACAGAGGGCGTGACTGGAAATACATCCCTCATTATAACTGCTGTGGAATCACCATAAACACATCATTGTCCATAAATGAGCTTATCTACAGATGACAGTTTATATGCGTGAATGGATGAGCTCTTGGCTAAAACCCATTTTAATTTATCAGTATGTCAACATCTATTTAGGGCTGTGTTATTCAGTGTGTTCAGTAATTGTGTGTGACTATTATGGTTTACAGGTTAATATGTGCCTGCAGTGCTGGTGGTATAATTCAGTGAATGAGATCCCCATGCAGATATAGTCACATGTCCTTGGTGACTAAATGTCTTTTGGTTTAATGTTTAAAAAAAAAAATAAGAGCCCGGCGCACAAAACTGCCTATGAGACAACTATCAACATTAAACTATACTTTTTTTTTCAATTAAGCAGGTATGTAAGCAGGAAAGTATTACATTTCAGTAGCTTTAAATGATGACCAACAGTAAAATGTTTACACAGTGGTAAATATTTTTACTTACTCGTCTCTCTTGCTTTAAATCATAAGTAGGCTGGTTGTGTGTCTCATCTGAGCTTCTGTAGGCATTTGTCAAACAAACCCTTGAGCTCCTTTTGGCTGACTGTCCTTTCAAGCAATTCCTCTTTCCTTGTTTTTTCACTCCGCATGCCTTCCGTCCTCTGTTTACACTTGGTTGCCTTGGAGACATTTGAGTGACAGCAATTAACATGGGTGCTTTTTTTTATTACCCAGAGGCTGACCACTATCCAACACATTAAAACAAAAAAGAAAAAATAACTGGGATGATTTTTAAGGTTCCCGACTTAGCAATTTCTTCTTCTTCATATCTGTTCATGTTAAACACATCAATTTGAAGAAACAGGTAATGATTTGTTATGCTGTATTAATGATCACCATGCAGCTTGGTGTCTTAAAGACATAACAATTATTAACATTTATGATTTTTTTTTTTTTTTGGAGACAAGCAAAGGTTTTCTTTTCTGTTAATTGTAAATGTAATTCCGTCTGTATAATGTATTTATTTGCATGTGTTAAATTTCATTATGCTGAATATGATAACTGTCTGTTATGGTCCCTGGCCTCTTGAGGCTGTGCAGGCTTCTTTTTGTTTTGCAGGTGCAGCTGTGAGGACACACCTTCCAGATTGGCTGCCTGGTGGCTGCAGGAGAGCAGCCACCCCATTGGACCAGCAGATCCAATCAGAGGTTGATGAGCCTCACCTGCTCCCTGTAAAAGACTCCTGAAACCATTCCTACAGCAGGTTTTGTTAAGCTGGCCCTCTCCTTTGGTGCCTGTAACTGCTTTGGGATTGCTTGTTCTGCGAAGTAGTTTGAATCTGCTTTAGATTATTGACTATAGGCTCATATTTGGGAGGTTTGGTGCTCCCTTTAGTCCTTTCTTTTGGGTTGTTTTGAGTTTACTTTAGACTCACCTGTTTGAGCACTTTGTAATTTAATTTGCACTTCTTTAGTTTGTTAGACCCTTGTTTTGTGCTAATTGACTTAAAATGTTTTTTGATTTTGTTAAATTATCTTTTTGTGAAATCACTTTACCTTCCACTTAATTTCTTTGGACACATTTTTATGTTACTGTCCCTGAACTTTTTAAAATTAATTTTAAGTCCTTTTTTATCAGGTTATGGAGCCTTAGAAATGTGTTTCAACTGTGGTTATTAAAGGCCATGCAGTTGCATCGCAAAGAATTAGAGTATCAGTGAGTAGTTAATTAATTTGTATAAATAAAGTACAACATATATACTAGTGATATGCCCAAGGCATGTTTTTCCTCTTAAAGTGACATTATGCAGGTTTTTACTGAAAAATATCACTTAAAATGGGCTTTTCATTTCACCCTTTATGACTAAAACATCGCTTGATGAGCAGAGTGACACCTCAGTAGTCCAGCACCGATTCATCTATCAACCTGTAGCCTATTTTCCTTCATTTATTTCGGCTCGCAAGTTCCCATGCTATTCTGCAGATCTGATTTCAAGCATCCATGTTAAGAGTTTGACCTAGCAAGCAATTAAGAGTTATATTCAAGATGGATTTTTTTTTGGACACTCGAAAGCAATCAGCGTCCAGCTCAACTCCGACACCAATGGTAACTCCAGGTAAGGTGGAAAAAGTAAAATAACCTTGTTAAGTATGAGCGTGAGCTGCAAGAACAAGCAGAAGAGTGCTGCAGTTGTGTGTTTTGGCCACAGGTGTCAGTATCATTAGAAAACTTTGTAATGCCTCTTCAATGTTTATTATAAATTATAAAAACCACAAATAGTTTTTCAAAAGATTAGAGTACTACATAAGACCAAAAATTAATTTTGGTGTTGAAATATTTGGTTATGGTCTACAAAAACCTGGGCCAGGCTGTTGGCTTTAGTTTTGCGTCCGATGGCCTCCACATGGGTTTCAAAAAGTCATGACTAAAGAAACTGGCTTCTAAAATGTCAACATTTCTTTGCATTATGATGGAAAGTTTAGGGAAAGGACAAAATTGGTAGCAAATGTACATAAGCAACAGAGACAGTTTACATGTGATCTATTCTCTGCTGACAAGGTTATGAAAGTGCAGATTTCCTTTTCTTGCACGTTTTCTTACTGCGCCTGAGGTAATAAACATGGTATCACTGGTTGATTGACCTGCAAATCATCTTGACCTAAACCTCATAAAGAATCTAAAGTGAACTCTTTGTAGGAAGAAAGATGAGAAACTAGAGTTAACAATGCAGACAAGTTGAAGGGTTTCAGACACTGTCCGGGGGGACAAATTATCAGCAAAATAATTCAAAACTAAATATTGACTAGAAAAATTACTCTAAAAAAAAATTCTTTGTTTGTTGCACATTGAATGATGCTTCACTTTAAGGAACATTTTATGCCAGAGGGATTGATAGAAGAATGGTTTAATAAATCAAATATTTTGCTTGAAGAAGCAAGGACTGAGCCATAAAAATCTCTATAAAAATATTCATTAAGTTTACTGCGCAAGACTACAAGAAAGTTGTTTTTTTTTTTTTTGTTTGTTTTGTTTTTTTTTAAAGCATGTGATGAAATGGAAAATGATTTGATGCTTTTGAAGTCCTTTTATAATGAAAGAAAGCTGTTTGACTTAAATATATTTTGATTAGTGTTGAGGATTTAAAGATAAAGCCAAGTTTATCTTTAATCAGGAGCAAGAAAATTCAACAGAAAGAAAAGAAATCACATGGAGAGAAGTACATTGCATCAGCATAAAGGTTTAACGTTAATATTTAATAAACATGAATAATTAAATGGTATATTAAGAGTAATATAACATTTTTTGAAATAGAGTTGAACTGGACCCTCTTCCATTGCTTTAAACCAGTAATGTTTAGATAACGCATTCAAAGGCTTCCCTAAACAAATACATTCTTATGTAAATTTAAAGCAAGTTAAAGTAGAGATTCTGCATTTTTACACTTTTTGTGAACTTTTTTTTTTTTTTCAGATCAGTTAAACATGTGAACTAAAAGCTGTTCCTTCATGTTTAATTCTCGGTATAGAAGTAGATTTTAACCAGAAGACTTGAGAGGTCTTGGTTGTTGAATCCCAGACACAAAGTCAGTCATAAATTTTGAGTGCTAGGCCATTCTGCTATTTATAGACTAACAGAAGTATCATAAAGTATGTTCTCTGAGATACGGGAACCCAGTTTAAGAACTGTATTACTAAATAGTTTAAAATATTTAAGGAGGTTTAACTGAGCAGGTGCAGTATCATAAAGATGTAAGATGTAGAAAAAGAAAGTCCCCCTGACTCTTTATAGTATTGATGTAAGCTCTATTGAATGCAGCTACCTTCTCTGGAACTTTGATTTTCAAATCTTTCTTCACCAGGCTACATCTTTTCGATTCAGACACAAGAGACCTTAAGTATTAAAATTTTGATAATGAAGCTAAAAATCCTTCAAATACTTCTTTTATCGTGGGATTTTGTTGTGTTTCCAGTGTTTTAAGGGTTGGTTGCATATTACTAACGTGGAAACCTTCCCAGTCATGCACAGCCTTAAATTGGAAGGCAACCAGACTTTCTCTCGGTTTTTGAAGACATTTTGACAGTTATCCAGGAGTCTTTGTCAATTCTGTTATTTGTCAATTACTCATTCAAGTTTTGCTGAATATTTAAGGAATAAATATCTACTGATGTCACCTTACTCTACCCTCTCTAATTATCCCAGAGCCCCAACTGATCTGAGACCTAAAAAAATCAGAATTATTCTCGTACTCCCAACTGTGGTTCTAATACTGTGGTACACGCATGTGAGAGAATAATATACAAGCCCTTTTAGGTGAGTCATTGTTAAACTAATTCAGATGAAAAGGCCTTTTGACACTACAGGCTCAAAGCAAACTGCAGTCAAAGCAAGACAGGTTTTCTATACTTTGAAAAAGCTGTATAAAGCCATTTCTTTTCAGCTGAAAAGTCTTAAACATCTTTTAAATACATCAGTTGTGAGAATAGAACAGCTGTCAGTCTCTTTATGCTTCCACACAATAAGTATGTACACAACAGACTCCATGACTTTATCATAGATTGAAAAGCCAGAAATTAGGGAGTTGTCTTTGAAAAACAAAGCACTTTGATACCGTGTTATATACTACAGAAATTACAGTATAACAACCATTTGATGTTTTGCCTTATCAGTCATTTTAAAAAAATCTCCCATCATTTGACATTGTAGTATGACTTCGAGTGTTGCATTAAGTCAATGAAGTGCACATATTCATTGTTTTTTTTAAATTTAAAAAATGAGGAACAAATTGAAGCATCCATGCGCATAGGATCATGACTCGCACAGGCACAAGATGGCAGTGTTTGACCATTATAAACATTTCAATTCTGGAGGAAAGCAGAACAAAACGCTGGATGTCTTCATAGATTGAATACAAGTGAATCAAAAATGTGATTATAATAAAAAAAATTACTTATTTCAGTTTAATATTAACTCCGTAATATTATATAGTCTCATTATAAACAAAGTGATATACCAAATCTTTTATTTTAATGAGTATAGCTAAGACATTCTACAAAATAATGCAGTTTAGTATCACAGAAATTATAAATATTACATAAGGATTTTCTTTGTTTATAAAATGTTTTTGGACATATACAGACTGACATAATAAAAAAAAAAAAAAACCAACAAGAATAAAACAAAAACAAAACAAAAAAAAAATTGGTGATTTGAAAGTTGTCCACCAATTATTGGCAGCCCCAAAAGGAGGATAAACCAAATAAATCATTTCTATTCTGATCTAATAAAATGCCCTTCTATATTCTTTAGCTATAATTTTATAAAATTTTTTTTAGTTATAAAACATAAAAGTCCAAATTCACTACTTTGTACAAAAATACTACCTGGACTAAGCTAACTAAATAAACTGTATACATTGAATGCAAATCAATATAATAACCACACTTAATTTGTCCTAAAAAATACATATTTTCTTCAAAATGCCTTGATGCAAAGAAATTAGCAACTTTAGACGCAAATGTGCTTCACATTGAACCTAAGAGAGGAAAATGGTGGCTTTTCAAAATATTCAAAGTATGTTTTGAACATGAACATCCAAGTAAACTCCAGCACTCCCCAGATGAACTGCAAATCAAAAAGATGAAAGAAAATGCATATGTAAAGAGACTTTAATTACATGGCAGTGGAGGTATAATTATTTGGGCTTGTTTTGCAGCCAAGCTACTCTGTCGAGTATTTCTGACATGAACCTGAAGACTTGTTTAAAATGGCTAAAGGGTTTTAAAGTCGTTAGGCAGGTCAATAATCCCCCAAATATTAAAAACTCTGGAGCAGGATGGCTCAAAGATTCAGCCACCTACAGTGGTTCAGTCGAAGTTACCAGGTGCATCATAATTAAATGGAATGTTATTAAATATTAATATCAGTTACTCCAGTTGGATAGTTAAACATTAATAATAATTCTCATTATAAAAAGGATTTATTACACGCATCAGTGCTGTATTTTACACACTTATTTCAATTTGAATGATTATGACCTCTAAAAAATAATACAAATTATTCTTTTTAATAAGAGGAACAATTACTGATGGAGAAATGTGGGACAACTAACAAATAGGTCCAAGTACAGTGCAGACTATTTTCTGTCCCCCTTTTGCATAAATTACAGACTCCCTGGAGAAGATCACCCTGTGGCTCTGCTGAGGCGCTAAGAAGGTCCAAGACGCTTTCATACATGTGGTGCTAGAAAATTAAATCGGCATCTCCATAAAGCATGTCGGCACAGAGAAGCATGAAGTTCTCTAAAATTTCCTGCTTAGCAGCTCTTCTGACTTTGGAAGTAATGAAACACAGTGGAGCAACACCAGCAGAGGAAATGGCTCAACAAGTCATCACTACAGAAACTACACTAATTTTTATTTTGCGCCTCTCGAATGTTCCTCCACAGTCTAGGACCTTGATTTTTAAATGAAATACAGGATTGACTTTCATCTGAAAAGAGGACTTTGGACTGAGCCCCAGTAGTTTCTGGATGATCCATGTCCTGGTTACCTGTGTGTGTGAAGAGACTCCTGAAGCTCCAAATCTAGCAGCATGAACCCCCCACAACAATATGACTTAAAAGTCTTTGCCTCACAATCCTATTATTTTGTCATTGTGCTTGTGAAGCTTTTTTTTAGTGCACTTTCCCCCCCCCACTTTGATCATCAGTAAGTGTCTTTGGCAATTAAATTTTTGTGGCCTGTTCTGCTGGCCCACTGTTGACTAGGAAGCATCCTAGATGATTATTGAGAACATGTCACCTACACAGCATAACATTTCTCAGTCAAAAGGTCTGTTTTTGATTAGCTATATTAACCATACTCATCAGTATGGTGAGTACCTATATACAGTAACAGCTTTTTGACACAAACGTCTAAAAATACCAGTGCCTGCAAAAGTGCACGTTTCTTTTAAAAACTATTCTACTGAAATTAATGAACTTTATAGATCCACCCTTTACACTGAACCTGTTTGAAATGCTGTGAAGACATTGGTCAAAGGGGAATGCCTTCAAACATCTATAAACTAAAGCAAACTGCCCCAAAATTTTTCATAACAAAGAACTAGATTAAATATTTTAATAAAATGGAACAAATATAACAAAGTAACAACGAGTTAAATAAAGAATGTGAGTGCAAGTATGTCAGATTTTTTATATTACTATTATAATTGACAGGATCTTAGAAACGTTTCATGTCCATCAGGCTTCTTGATACACAACATTATACCAGATAACCAGTTGGAAGGTATTAGTACCAGTTCATTGCCTCCACCCTCCCTCGCTCTCTAATTTGTCGGGTCAGGACTAAGTCCCCGCCGCTCACCTCTCGGTTCCACTGGTGCCATGCAGGCTGACGCGTCCCGTTGCGCACAGTAACAACGCATATAGTTTCCACACCCTAACCTTTAGAGGATACAGTGAGAAAGCTTCTAACTTAACGACTCGACGCGTCAGGCGGGGATGACACACGGTCGGTGACAGGAAAAAGTCGGGGGGGGGGGAAGTGGACGTTCTGTGGGAGAAACAAGGACGAGTTCTGGCTTTTCATCCCCGAGCAGTTTGCGCAAGGAGTATCAGGGGAGGCTCGTTTTGCCGCATCAGATGGATTCATTTACCGGCTGCTACTTTATGATGTTTGCATTTCCTCTTTGAGCGTTTGTTGGATCCTCTCGCAGCCTCCTCTGAAACTTCTCTCGCTTGATCATTTAGGGAAAGACAGGATGGAGTCGCGCGTCGGCTCAGCTCTGCAGAAATATATGCTTCTGTGGTTCATCATAGGTGAGTCTTCCTCAGCCTACCTGCCCTAACAAGTACATTAGGACCATATGCATGCAGTGTATTGATTTGATGGATCCAAAGAACTTACTTAACTGATAAAACACGGATCTGATGCGCTTCATTCTTGGGAAAACTCACGTCACTCTGGGATAAAAATGAATTTGTTCATTTGGTTTATTATAGAAGTAGATTTTTTTTCTTAACCGCGAAAGTAAATGAGTTTACAAAGCTTTGAAAAAGTATTTAAAGCCACTTAAGTTTTCCTCATGTTTTCAGGCCAGACCCACGGTCGTCAATTTACACTTGAAAAGAAATATTTTTTTCAAGAAAAGTCTGTGTGGCAGGTATGAATTTAACTGAAATTGTTTTAGATTTGCTCTCTGTATACCAACCCTGTAAAAGAAACGTATCCCCACAGCATGACGCTGCTATCACCTTGTTTCACGGTGGAGTGTACAGTATGATGTGATCACTTTGGTCTAATCTCAGCAGCATGTGGTCTGAGATGTCTAACTTCTTATGGTTTTCTATTTACCACATATTTCTTCTTGTCCGTGTTCCATTAAGTTTGCGTTTTAAGAGGTACTTATTATAGTTTTTCTGTCAGCAGAACTGTGGCTCACTGCGGCTTCTCTATAGGTACCATAAAGGGACTCTCAGCTGCTTCTGGATTAATACACTTCTGTCAGTCTAAGTGGACAAAAATTCTTGGTGGGCTTAGAGATGTGGTGTAGATCCTTCTTTCATTTTTGGATTGATGAATTTAGGAGTGATCCATAGGATGTTCATAGCTGGTAAAATTAGCTTTGATACATAATTCTGCTTTAAAATTTAAACAGAAACCTAATTTTCATCTTTGTAAAAAAAAACAAAAAACAAAAAACAAAAAAAACCCCAAAGCATTTGAACTGTATATCTTTTATATCTCTGTCATAAAATGCAAATAAAATACATAGAAACTAAATGTTATGAGACAGCAGTTTAAGGGTAAGCAATATCTCTGTTTGGTTTGGCACTGCAATCTATGCAGAAATGCAAGGATAAACATTTATTTTGATAAGCATATTTGTCATGCAAATCTTTGTAAACCTAATCTGTGTATTAATTCCAATAAATACCCAAGTAATGAGTTTAAGATGAAGTACTTTTTTAATGAGGGATAAGCAGATGTATTCAGCATGCTGTTTGTTGTGTAAAACACAATCATCTTTGTTTAAACTGGATCATAGCAGGGTTGTTAGGTAGTGGTGATATTTCAGGACGGACTTGGACTCGGTTAAATGTTTGCGGAATGCCATATGTGGTGGAAAACCTGTCATCTTTAAATACATATAAGAGATGGGGATTCTCTTTAGCTCCATTTAATAGTTTTTAACTAGATGCATTGTTTCGTGCTCTATAAAAATATTAGTTTCGATAACATACAAAATAACCTACGATATCCAAAACATTGTCTTTATTATAGAGGTTTAAAATATTTCAGTCATATCCTTAGAAATCTGAGTTACATCACATGACTGTGCAACACTTCTTCAACAATGTTACGTTTGAGGTGTTAAAAGTTCTCTACATGTTCTATATTATTGAGGGCTTAGCCATAAGTTTACTACCAATACCTTCCACTTCCTGCGACCTGAAATGAAATGAGACCTATTTGCTTTGTTATAAAGATATAAATGCATTCCTCCAAAGAAATGAGTTTTTCCTCTTTGGTGTCCTCAAAGCCCAGAAGAGTCATTACAACTGCCCTTACTATCACTAAAAACTGGAACAGTGAACGTTTTAATGGTAAAAAAAGTATTTCTAAAGTATACATCTTACCCATTCTCTCACATTATCTGTGCATGAATTCTTAGTGCACTCTTGACTGGCAAATTGGGGGTTACGGGTGTCTGCCTTTCTTTGATTTTCATCTTTTACATACTGTTGATATTGTTTTATTTCTTCATTTATACACCTATAAGAAATTATTAATATGGTGCAATTCTTTGCATCTTAGAAGACTTATTAGGCCTTCCTGTGAATAGCCCAACTTCAGTTCGAGTTTTGGACAACTGCAATTAATGGGTGTTCAGGGGCTATTTCCAATATAGGGTAGGGTTTCCCACCCTAATTAGCTACGTGTGTGTGGAGATAGAGCATATATGATATATTTATGAACAAATGTAATAGTTTTTAAGAGGCATTTACAACTGGTGCTTAAAGTTGCTTCCAATTGTTCAGCTTGTTTTGTCCTTGCCTCCAACCTTCTGGCTTGTAGTCTGTATCGTACAGCTGGCTTGGAAGCACATCAGTGTTCCCGTGGAAGAACTGAAATGAAGAAGATGGGCACAGGATGTTCTGTGGATGTCCTTTGAGACAGTTTCCTTTTTAACCTGGCCCCAGATCAGTAAACAAAAGACAGAATCATAATAAGAATCTTATTTTTTTTCATCACCCGTTTCGGATGAGATAAACCTTTAAACGGCCGTAATTAATGGTTACCAGTCTCATGGATGGCTTCAGACTGTTCCTCCTCTATCTTATAGTAGGTTCCTTATGGCTGATAATATACAGCTTATTGTCGCTTTTGCTGCGACTAAAACCGTAAGTTTCATTAACTATTTACTTTAATGTTTAATTAACGACTTTATACTTTTATTTACAGCCTTCCCCTTTTTTTAAAATTGTGTTTTAAAACTTTACTTCAAATGAATTCCATATGTTTTAGACATACATGTATATCTAATGTGTTGTTTAAAAACAAAGCCGTTGCCAGGATATTAGATTTTTTTGTTTTTGTGTACATTTGATATGAGCAACATGAGGTTCAACTTATTTTATTTTATTTTATAATAGATGAAGCTCTACTAAATTATGTTAAGATTACACATAAAGAGATTGATTAGATTGACTGATTAGTGTTGGGAAACATGCATGATAAACACCTACTGAGTCTACTGGGTCATTCTATGGGACTGATGATGGCTAACTACAGCCATTTAATGGAATGATAGCTTCCAAAGCGGCTGTTTTCATCAAGCATAGAATAAAGATATTTTTAATAGCACCTAGTATTGGTTATAAATTTAAGCTAAATATAAATGTGCTGTTAGGTGTCAGGGTTTGGGGGGTAGTTGTAATGGTTGTCTGCAGCCTGTCTCAGATAAAAACCTTATAATGTGCTTTTGATGGTCTTCCTGTCCAAGTTAGATGAACAGATCTAAACACACAACAAAGAAATTAACTTATTGACTATAAGAAAATGGATAACTTGGGTGTTTACCTAGATGCAGCATGAATTCATGTTTTTTTTTAACTCTTAATGTGATTTCCCCTCTCAGGATTTACTCTTTGGAAATCTAGAGCTGTTAGAAAGATTAACCAGTAAACAGCTCAGAGCCACTTTTGTATCTGTCAGAACTAATTCATGAGATATGATGTCTAGTCTTTTAGATCTCAAAAGGATCTTTGTCTCTAAATGTTAGTCACACTCGAGCAGCAAACTCATAGGTTCATAAGAAATTTAATGCAACAAAGCACCAAAAACGAAAGCCTATCACTTGCAAATGACTACATAAAGTGCTTGTCAGCTTTAACTCCTTGTCCACGTGCTGTAGTTTGTTTTGCAAATCTTATTCAGTTGAATTCACAGACAAAGAAGTAGACTAGTTATTTATTTCTTGTGATCCACTTTGAGTGATTTTTAGGACATCCCGATTATTTCGTTTAGTTTCTACTTCAACCTATCTATAATATGGATCAGTATCAAGTAGAAGAATAGTTCATTTTTTTTGTCTTAAAGGCCCATAGATACTAAGTCAATGAAATAAAAAGATAATGTTAATGCTAGTTGTTAATGGAGCGCATTACATTTATTTACTGAATATCAACGTGAATTAAATGGATTGCACTCTACATTGCTGATTAAATTTGACTGTGTAGAAATCTTTAAATCTGTTATAACTGTCATTGGGTATGTGGAGAGTGCATATGCTCAGGCTTCATCCAGAATGCACTTCAAAATCAATCATTGAGGATAAGTTTGATTCAGATTCAGTTCTGATTCAGTTTGAATTTTGTCAGGTGATGAATTTCGCCTATTCTTTTCAACACTGAAACACAGCATTGAGTGTAGGTGTCAGATCTTAATAGTTAACTCACAAAAAAACAAAAAAAAAGAACATTTTTAAGTAAGAATTTAGGTACAAGTTTCACTGATCAATATTTGGCTGCATGTTGCTTTAAAAGACGTATAATTGATTTATTTCATTTACAATAAACTTATTGTACAGAAAATATCCTGAACCCTCCTTAGTTCAGTAAGGTTATGTACTGAACAAATACCACATGTTTTTTTTTTATCCTTGAGCTCATGCTGAATCTTTATCTGCATATCTAAAATTACAATTTAGCAGTTTGTTTTGCAACTTTAAAAAGTAAAGCCAAAACAAAAGAAAGAGGACTTGCGGCTTAAGAAAAAAAAAATCTTTGCTATTTAGGAATGTTAAGATTTCTCATGGAGCTACAGTAGAGAAAAGATGGTCTGAAAAACCAAAACCTTATGCTGGCAACTATATTATAAAACTGAACTGAGGTATTTAGTGTGCTTTGTACGGAACTGACTTTCTCATAAATGCTTTTAAGCTACATCATTTTTTCTGGTACTGGATAAAAACATCTGAAGTCCAAATGCTGCAGCATTTCATCAGTCTAAAACGCTGCACAGCATATGAGCTACACAACATTAAGGATATGTCTTTACAAGTTATTCAAAAGGGACATTAAACCTTTATTTTCTAAAATGTCTGCACAAAAATTTTTAAGGGTAAACTACTATATTTTTATGTAGTTTGATTCTTGATACAAACTAAATACAAACAGTACTATGATTTTTTGCATAACGTTACACCCCAAATGTATTGAAATAACTTTATGTAACTGGTTATTATCGGATTTTTATCTTGTTATAAGATTACTTGAAAACTGTTACTGAACACCATTAGCAATGCTTTAAACTAGTCACAATATAAAAATAATATTTTCCTCACAGTCATAGTTATTTTTAAGGACCCTTGAGTGTTCAGAGGTTGCAAATCGGAAACCACAAGCAGGTTTTCAGACCTTCCACAGGGAGTCTAGATACGTTTCCAAGAGAGAGAGCTTCCTCTGATTTTTGCTCTTTGTTTCCTTTAACAAAAGCGTAAGTGTTCCGGATTTACAGACACGGTTACAACTCATTACTGCTGCCAGGTTACCTCGCTGTCATTTTACTCATTAAATCTAAATCTGCTGACTCGAAAAGAACAAAATTCAAGGGAAATTCGATGCTCTGTGGCACACTGCTTCTAACATGTTAGGTCCAATGCTGGATTTTTCTTTTTATTAATAATCTAATCAAAAACTAAAACTGATTAGAAATAACACATTTATTTCCCCCCTTTGGTCACTAAACGGACGTAATATATATTTTTTTCTTTAGCAGGTGCGATAAGGTAGAAAAGGACTGTTACTCTTTTCATCACATAGAAAAGAGACTTGCTCAGAGAGCAGCTTTAATCCTCTTTCTCTGAGGTGGTGTTCTTTCAAGTGACAGCCTGGGATTCAATTTAAATTCATTCAACATATTACACAAACAGGAAGCAACTTTGTCGCTTGTATAGCCAAACGGCAGATAGGAAACACTTTGTGGAATGACTCAGAGGAAAGCATTAGGAAACTCTGACAATGCAAGCTTGATGACTGAAAATGATTTTAAAAAAATAAATAAATACACCACCAGCTAAACGTTGGCACTTTTTTGTTTGGAATGACTCTGTATAAATAAATGTAGTAACAAAAGTATTTAATTTTAGTTTATCTGTGTAAAAAAAAAAAAAAATTATTATTATACTTTATTATAATGCTTTAATAAAGCCTTGTTGAAAAAATACAATCATTGTTGTATTTCTTGCCTAATCTTTACTGTATGAAGACTCTCTTACCTTGGCAGGAAATATACTGGAAATGGCTCCAACTGGTGGCAGGCCCACCTACTTTGTGACTAATTCAGACAATAACCATTTAAAACTACTTAGGAGATACCACACACTGCACATAGAAGATTAAACCTTCATTCCCAAATGGTCGAGCAATTATTAAGTATTAAGAGGAAAATGAACAACGTCAACTACTTTGTGTAAAAGCCCAAAGTCTATCTTGCATGTTTTTCAAGACTGCAGTTCCTTTATTTTATTTTTTACTGTTTTCCATTAAAAGCAAAACATATGTAAATGACTGATTTTGCCACAACACATTTAAAAGATTGCTGCATTTCAGTAGGGGTATTTTGCTGCTATAGTAGAAGTAACATATGCTGGTCAGTTGTCAGATATTCTACATCGACATCATAAGAATGTCTTCTTTCATGTAGTCATGAGAAACAAAAAACGGGGGATTCAGATAGAGAAATGATTTTTCTCTATGAAAGTCTACCCTACGATATGTCTCCAGACACTGTGATGTTGTTTTTTTTCATGTTTCACCTTAAAGGCAAAGGTTAAGCTTCACACCTTGTAAAAGAGTTCGATAGACTTTAAAAAAAAAAAAAAGTACAATTGTGTTGCCTCTCTTGTGCTTGGTTAGTAGTAATTCCATTGTGAAAGGACTCAAGGAGGCCTTTATGAGAAGCGTCACAAATCAGTGGGGGTGGAGGGCCAGTGGCAGCTTGGATTACGTTGAGAAGACAGGAGATAAATGGGGTAGGTGGGACTGGATAGTGAAAGTTTTAATAGTGCTGATATATAACTGTGCGCTGGTGTGTGTGGAGTGAGAGATGTGTGTGTTATTGTGCATCCTGCGCGACAGATCCGCCTCCAGGACTTCAGCTAATTAGAAAGATGGTGAGCGAGGAAGAAAAGGAGAAAAAGAAAGCTAAGAATAACAGCCTCACCCAGTTTTTCTGCAACTGCTTTCCATACGGTTTTAGAATATTTAAATTGTTATAAACTGTCAGTGTACTCTTCTCGAGTCTTCACTCTTCTGTTCTTAAAGTGACTTGTAGCTTTTAAGCAAGTAAAGTATACAAAATAAACACTTTATAGTTAGAACTGCTTTTGCAATTAGAGCTACTGCGCTACTGCACTAAAGAAGATAGATGAATAGTTCAGTTCTTCCCCTTCAATACTTGTTTGGTGGGATTAGTAAACCTAATGATACAGCTTTCCTTCGGGAAACGAAGGGATTTATTGTGTCACTTCTTGTTAGGGAGCTCAGCATTTGACATTTCCCTTGTTGACAATTGTCTTTTTTTTTATTTTATTTGTATTTTAAGTAATAGATATTAAAGGACAAAACTCTATACTGCTATGATAGCCTTTCAAATGAAGCCACACCATCATGTATGTACAGTTAAGCCCCAAATTATACAAAACCTAGAATTTAAATTAAAAAAGGGGAAAATACAATAAGTATTTTCTGATATAAAAATAGAAATGTGGAATAAAAAAGCTTATTATGAATTATATAGTTTTTGTTGTTTTCACTGGTATTATGACCATTAATCTTCGATGATTAGCTCAGAGTCTTTAAGGTTGAAAGGCCTCCATAACCAGGCGAGCCGGATTGATAATATCTAGCCTTCAGGTTTAGTTCTACGTGTTAATGTGTGACTGGTCTGATCACATCTGTTTGGGGAAATGAGAGACAAGCAGAATCTGACATAACAGTTGTGATATCAACAGCTATGCATACATCTTCCTGCACTGTCATGTTTATTTTGGTTCGGCTGTGGGCATGGTAGCATTTACTCCCCTTAGCTACAGCTACCTGTCCTGCATAAAACCATAGTACTACAATGTGATTAGCTGACAGCCATTACAACTACCCCCCAAGTCAAGTGATTGACGAGAATAAGCCCTCCTTCCCATCACCCTAATTTTCAGCTGCCCCACAGATTCAAATACTTTGGCTTGGACCGCTCAAAAATTTTAATGTTAATTTCAGCCAAAAGCTATAATTTTATTGGGGTTAACTCTTGCCTCTCTTGCTGAGGACCAACTAAGTCAGACCAACAAACAATCAGCCTGATCACTCAGTAAGTGTTTTTGTAGGATGACAAGTTGGTGTTTTTGTTAATCACTTTTTGCAGTGGACGCCTGCTTTAGATGTCCTCGCATGCACCGGTTTATTTTTACAACTCTGATCTTTGAGGGGGAGTAGGGGTTGCAATTGGGTTAATGATTGACTCCAGTGCAAACTTGCAACCAAAGTTTATAGAAGTGTTATCACTGGTTGGTATGTGCTATATTATGCATTCATTCACCCCTCAAATCAAGCTCTTTTAGGATGACAGCTCACAGAAAATTTGGCTGGTTGATATTTCCAAATTCCTTTATTACCTAATTTCAATTTCTAGACGAGTTACGCATCATGTGTGTTTATATATTGACCTTTGCTTTGTATTCCATGTTTTAAAAATCTTTTGCTTATGTGAGTGCAACTGGATATTGTCTTTTTTTTCCTGTCTGAAAGGACTCTGTGTTAGGTCAATTTAAATTGAGAAAGTATAAAAAGGTGGACCGCGGAGGCTGACACTGTGTTTGGGACACAAATGGGTTACAACTTTTAAGGCTCTGCTTTGTGTTAAAACCTGAGGTTCAGTCCAGTCCCAAAGATGTCTTCTCTTTTTCACTGTCTGCTTCTATGTGTAACACAGTAATCTGCTGTAGTAGAAAAAAAGCTCTGTAAATCCTCCTGCAGTTTAATGGGTCTTAAATAATGCATTGTATTTTAGGATGAGGAGTCTCTGTGGTATTCACTCTCCAACACGGGTCAGACTGAGGTCAGGGATGTGAACTAGTGACCTTCAATTCCTCTGTTCTGTTTGAGACACTGGCTTCATATTTCCTGGACTCAAAGAACCATGCAGTGGTAGAGTAAGCACTTTTACAGATTAGATGTTCAGGGCCAACTTATCTGTGGAAATCCTCACTCATAAGCCACATTAAAAAGAACCTATGTAGAAAATTGTAGGAGCTTCTGCAATGATTAAAATAAAAAAAAAATGATACCACGGTTTGATTTGTACACCAGAGCTTCAATGAACTGCCAGCTATCAGCGTTTCTTTTGATTATCCCTTCTCACGCTGCTTGTGATGTGTAACGTGCCAATTTACTGAAAAAGGGTTTGGTGTCAAAGCGTGGGACAGTGCAGAAAATCCCAAATTAAACAGTGTACACTGTCTTTAGAAACATAATTGCACCCAATTTCCTTGCAATGCTAAAAATAAATTATGACCAACATTTGCATTGCTATTCCGTATTTTAGATATTTTACTTATTTTCATCAAACACTTTGTGCAAGAAGAGAAAAACAAACCTGACTTTATTTTCTGTCACTGTTCATGTAAAGAAGGGTCTGAGCAGTAGTTTCGATGACACTTGGTATCCCTTCAGATAATTCAAGAGGGGGTTAATCTCCACCCTCTGGCCACTGGTAAATGGGGACAATTTGCTCATTGATCCACAGTGATCACCTCAATTAACAGCTCATCTGTCTTTTCCCGCATGGCTTCATATGTCTTTTTGACCTCAGGTAGCTGAGGAGCTTCATCAACCTTTGACACTTTGTATGCTTGACTGAGCTAAAAATCTATTTAATCGCTTTCCCTAATGGGGAAAGTAAGAGATTAATAATAGTACTCATCATCTGCTTCAACCCCTTTCTGTGATTTTTATTTTATTTGTTTTGTAATTGCATTATTACCACCTAATGCCTGTATATTTAAGATTATGTTTCTAGTTTGTCTTATAGTCCAGCTGTTTATTTACATGTACAAAATTGTAGGTACACCTCATATAATGGAAGAATGACCCACAAAAAAATGAAATTAAGAAATGAAAGTCAGACATTGCTTTTCAACCAGGCTTCAACAGAATGATTTTTAAGAAGTGAACTAATGAAACAGGCCTGGACAAAAATGATTGTGCCCTTAACTTGATATCTTGTTGCATAGCCTTTTGGGTTCACTGCAATCAAACAATTCATGTTAAGGTCAATGAGACTTCTTCACCTCTTAGTGTGCATTTTAACACACTCTTCATGAGCAAACTGCCTCAGTTGTCTCATGTTTGAAGGGAGCTTTTTTTTTTAGATGGCATAGCTCCACTCCTTTAGAAGATACTCAATAGGATTTAGGTCAGGGCTTATAGAAGGCCGCTTCATAATTGTCCACGTTTTACTCTTAGCCATTCTAGGGGGTTTTAGCTGTGGGCTTTGGGTCATTATTGTGTTTTAAGACCAATGACCTGCAACCGTGACCAAGCTTTCAGACACTGGGCAGCATATTTCTAGAATCCCTTCATTCAATTCAGTTTATTTATATAGCGCCAATTCATAACACATGTCACCTCAAGGCACTTCACAGCGACAATTCATTCAGATCACACAGTCAGATTAGTTAAAAGTTTTCTAAGGAAAACCAGCCGATTGCATTGACTCGACAGAAATAGGCTAGCTACCCCTTACTACTAGAAATGTAAACCATGTGAGCACAACAAGTGCCCAATAGTGAAGTACAATAGTAGAAGCTGTGTTTTAAAGTGCTTCAGGGTTCAGTTAAAGTACCCCAGAGATGTCACAGAAAGTAAAACATAGCACAGACAGAGATAGCCCAAGTAGCACCTCAGAACAAAAGTCGGCAATCCAAACAGGAAGTGATAGTGATACAGCTCTAGAGATTTCATTTTATGCTGTAGAGATTCATGAAGCAAAACAGCTCTAGAGCATAGTAAGGACATTCTTTCTTTTTCATTTGCTTGATATGCTCCATTTATCCATCTGTGAAAATACAGCTGATCTTCCTTGGGAAAAACTTTCATTTTTGTCTCCTTGTCCGTAGGAAATTCTCTGAGAAGCTTTTTAACTTGTCAATTTCCAGCCTGGCTTTTTTAGGATTTGTTTTTGTCATGGTCCATTAAGTCCACTTTGACTTGAACAATGACAGATGCTTGGATCTGACACTGATGTTCCTTTGGGTTTTTTGGGGGGATCTTTTATCATTTATTTTATGTCTCTTTGATTTGTTATCACTTCTCCTCTTGTAGCCAAGTCTATGTAGTCATATGAACATCCAGATTTTTGCAGAAGGTCTTGCAACCTTTGCAATAACATCTTCCTAATCTCCTGAGACGACTCTTAACTTTGCTTTCTCTGGTCCATGTTGAGTGTGATACACACCGTGTCACAAAAATGGCAGTGTGATGGTCTTGTTGGTTGGGAATAAATTCATATTTTTCTCTAGGCTGATTAAAGTTATGGGTCCTCCTATATTTCTAAAACAGTTGAGGGTAGTTTTTTTTTTCTTTCTTTTTTTGAGAATCATATTTCTGTTTGTAACATGTGGAAAATGTCTAATTCCTATTGTATCCTCTCATTCTTTAAAGTTGGAGGAAACTCTTAGGAGTGCGTATACAACATGGGGCAGGCCCAAATAATTGGATTTGTTTGTGGTCTATTTCTGTGCAGAAGGAACAAGATGACGACTCAGAGTGATTGATCTTTCATAAATCACCAGGCAGTAGGTAAAGAAACCCACAACATGCTAAGGGGAAAAGAGAAGACTTTTAATGCCACAAAATGCATAACTCTCTACGTTTTGTTTCAGTTTTTGTCTGTTTAAAGACTGGTGTATTTTCTCATATAAATCAATGTGTGTGTGGGGGGAGGGTAATGTTTGTATGTATGCACGTGTGCAATTGCAAAGCAATAATCCACTTTTCACTGTTATGCGTCAGCAACTAATAAGAAGCACCCAGGCCTGCTATTTAACAAAGCATATTTGAATGTTTCTGTTTTGGTGCATTCTATGAATGGATGTGTGGACTTATGTCTGTCCGCTGTGTTTCTCTTTGTTAATCTTCCATTAAAAGTGGAAGTAACTGACAACTACCCAGTTGGTACGGAGGCAACGCTGGAGCATTTTGTAATCTTACACTTAAACATCTTGAAAAACTGAGTAATTCCTTGCTTAGCTTCAAACCTTACAATGACCATGTATTATTGCATATCTGTAGTATTATATTAATGCTTTCCAATTTCTGTTCAGCGTGGCTTGACAATGGACTGATTTGATAAATCATGTGTCACAAAAGAACAAAGGTTCTAATTACTTGTCAGCTTGCATTTGACGCAATGATGGTGAACCTGAAGTCCAGAAAGGAATTATTGAGAGTTCATGTTCCGTATATTACCAGTCTACCCAGAACAGTTGTGAAGTGGAAAGTGATTAATAAACTGAGAAATTATGAATCAGTATTTGGGAAAAAAAATCTACTGTGTTTACTTGGTGTGATATATTCTTGTTATTTTAGCACATACAGCTCAAACTTTTACATTGCTTCGAACTATCTATGTATTAAAGCATAGCTTGCATATGTGAATAAAAATCAGTTTAACCGTAATAAGTACTGACAACAAAACCCAGTTGGCTATTTGTTGCTGCAACACCATGACTGTGGTTGCTGTTGGTGTTATGATAAGTAATAGTTTGAAGAGTAGAAAGTAGCAAGTAAAACATTTTCAGTTGGTCTGAGATATTTTAATTAATCCGAAACCTAACTGGAGAAGTAGCACTTCATAAATAAAATGTATTCATCAAAACAAAATGTGATATTTAAGATTTAGTTGTTTAAGGTTTGACTTCTGGTTAATTATTTGAGGTAACTTTTCCTTTTTTTCAATATAGACTATTGCATGAGCTGTTTTATAGTGTGTGTTTTTTAGGTTTCTTTGGAAATGTACATCCAAACATTTTTTTGTGTGTGTGTGTGTGATCAAACTTATTTAGGTTGTCAACTTTATTTATCGGAAAGCTTGCATGTCCTTTTTTTTTTCCTTTTAGCCCTCAGAAAAAAACTAAAATTTGTAAATGCTAAAATGATAGCCTTTAACTTTTAGAAACCTAATAGGACTCCCTTGAGTATATAATATTGCCTGTTAAGGCAGGAGTTGCTGTAACTGTTATATGATTTAGTGTAAGTCCAGAAGATGTGGGGCTTGCCACATTTTTTTTTTTTTTTTCTCATTTTGGAAACAAAATACTTTTTACAACCATGTACAATAATGTGTTGGTCCAACATGTACAATGCTTATAAAGTACAGTGAGGTTTGTTTTTGTAACAGGAAACTAGGGTGAGAAATTTAATACGGGAATGTAATGTTTGTCTTTAAACCAGCCAGTTACATCTGGTTTTAACAGTAGAAGTTATATTTTATCAAAGACTTAACATGGGCTGTGGATCTTCCTGGTTTGTCTCACTATCCTTGTTAAAATAAAAGGTGGACATTACTCCCTGCCCCTTCACCAAATGATGGAAAACAATCTATATATGGTTTACAAGAGCAACAACCTCAGTTTTTTTTGTTTTTTTTTCTTTTATGATCTTTATGGCAATAAACTTTACAAGACATTTTTCCTTTATAGACCTCTCCATTAAAGACAAAGAACATCACACTCTTGTTTTACGACATGTATATGATTTCAGTATTGTGTTCTTTTAAAGCCCCGGGCATATGAAGCGGGGGGGGGGGGGTTATTTCATCTCTCAGTGTTTGTTCTGTGGTTGCACAGAACTATAGTCAACCTATGAAAGCATAAGCAAGGATATCTTCACTTATGTTTTTACAGGAATAACCTAAAATATAATCGCTTTATATTAATAAGGTGATTTCTTCACTTGCATTGCAATTTAATTCTTATATCCTTGCATGATAAAAAAATATCAACATTTGTATTTGATGCAACATAATTAAATGCAAGACAAATCATTTACCTCCAATCAGAGCCATATTTTCTGTTAAATGGAGAAAAGTTCCTTTGCAGAGGCTAAAAAGGATCATCTTTACCTCTCAATCTGTTTAACTATACTATTCAAGTCAAAGCCAGCGAGGCAGAACCCATGAAAAATTAACAAGCCTTCACTCGGCCTGTCATCCCCAATTAAATAGATAACTGTAATCTGAACATCTGATGAAAGTTTTAACGTTGATCTTTAAAAGGGCGTGAGAAAGAGGACAGAAAGCTGCAATGAATGAGGATGAAGATTAAAGTCCAGAGTCCTGGGTGGAAAGAAGAAACCAGAATCATAACGGGTATGACATCAGCCTGTGAGCAGGATGGAGTTACTGTTCATCAATGCATGACAACACCTTCCTTAAGCTGTCTGCACTTTGCAAATTAACCATCAGCATTCAGCTCCCCATAGCATGTGTCTGATGGAGTAAAATGTATCCAAAATAAAATCAAGTTTAAATAAAATAATCAGTTTTGTAGTAACAGAAATACAGCAGGCAGAACAACAGAAATTACTTCTCTGATGGGATTACACGACAGCCCTAATGTTACGTGAATAAAAAAGGCTAATTGATGGAAGATTTAATTGTTATTTTACTATCAAAGGATGATAAAATACTTAAAACTTCAGTCAAAGCTATGGTCATGATAAAAAGAACGGCAAATATTAGGCTTTTGCATGTTTTCTCTGTGTTGTGGCATTTTTGTACATTTTATTGTTGATGTAAATATTCTAAAACCTGGTATAGACCAGATCCTTTCTAGGTTAAAACCTTTGAACACACCTGAGTGTAACTCGTTTCTTCAGTTGATAGTCTATTTTCTCATAGATTTTTAGATGGGGCCAAACGTCATGCAGTTTCTACAGATTGCTGCAGGGGGCAGTATGGTTCTTGTGTCGAGCTTCTTAAGAAAAAAAAAAAGCCCGAAAAACGTTTGTGTCATTGGGTTTCTGTTACTACCTTGGTGTTTAGATGTAGTCTAAGCCTCTTCGTTACTACTTATTTTTCTTCTTTTTCTCAAACATGTTGCTCTTAATTCATATTCTGCTTTTTCAAAATCGTGCGATCTTCCCAAGGAACTAATTTCTGGCACCATTTAAAGGTTTTTTCTCTTGGTTTGTTGTGAAAGCACTGTAAACTTGAATAGATTAGGTAAATTGATTAATATAGTATAATCATACTGTACCTTGCTTTGTATGTAAATTCATGGTATCACTTTACAAATATGAAAACATTGAGCTGCTTCACAGTATACAGGTTGCAGATTGCTAAGTGGGGGGGACAATAAGGGGTCAGAATTTGAAAAACACCAATAGCTTGTTTTGCAGTTTAAATGTCAGTGAAATTGTCTCATAACTAGTAACAAAATCTCTTCCTGTAAATCTTTTCTGCTGTGAAAAGTCTTTAATCATTAATGAGTAAAGCTGCTGGAGAGACTGAGAAATGTCTTCCCAACATTGAACAGTTTTGTCAAAGGAAGCCAAAAACATATTTAAAACTGTTTTAAAATATTTTTGGGTACAGTTATCACTAAATTTAAATGGAGTCTATATGTGTTATTGCTAAAATGAGTCTGGTAAGATTAAATCATTAATGCTTCATTGCAGAAGTAGGTTAAAAGTTCAAAAGGATTTGATAAAAACTCTTATTTATGTTGTCTACAGATTTCTCTTGTTGCTCATCTGAAAAGCTTTGTGTTTTGTTTCTATTGGGTATAAATGGTTCCACTGTTTGAAATGTTTGCACAAAACGCAAACATTTGTCTCAGATTTTCTCCTTTTCAATACTAGAACATCTCAGATGTTCGTGGCTGCTCTTTACAAAGTTGTTGGTATTTCTGACCCTCTTTGTCTCACTCTATATTATTTAAACTTGTTTACTGGGAATTCTGTTCCAGGAGCAAGGACCAGACAACAGTCTCACATTTGACCTGAATTGTTTGTTACTAACCATTAATTGTTGGATCCTTTTCACATTAAAACGTAACCTTCAAAAAAATGTTCTTTACAAATGTATTTTTAACCTAAGATGTTCGCAATAAAATGCATTACAGCCTTTGCTGATTGTAGTAAAGATTTGATATATTAACCCTGTTTATATGTAAATCTAAGGGTTAACTTGTGTTTAAAAGTTTAAACAACTGAACGACTCAATGGTTGAAACTGAGATCTGTATCTCAGCTGGAGTTACATAATGTCTTACTTCTCCTCTCTCCACTGCTGAACCAGATACATGCAACTCGAGAGAGAGCAGGAGATTTATGACTGTTTGGTTTTAGGGCAGAACAAGAGAAAGAATTTAGAGATGTTTTTGCATCTATCTCCGCCTGACGTAATCTACTGTTTGGACATTTAATAGTGTCTGTAGGCAGCCAGTGTTCAGAGCAGTAATGTCACAGCCCAGTAAACTAAAAAATGGTCAGTTTTAAACGTAAAAATGACTTTTAAAAAGGGATTTGAAGTAAAGAAGTTAACTTTGTGTGTGAACTACAACAAAATTTCAATCTGAAGGAAAATTTAAATATGGTATTCATTGGATCCTATGAGGAACTTAAAGGGTAAGTATCTATGTGCTAATAGAGGGCAGCTTAATTATAAATTATATTAACCATTGTAATTATTGGATACATACATATTGCTTTGATGCAATCACCTGTGCTTCCCTAGTTTCAAAGACCTTTTTTATGACCAACTAGACTGTGTTGTATTATATTTAGCTTTAAATTGGGTTATTTTTAAGTGGCCCTGAAACTGGGTACTTTACTATATTATGCTGAAATAAACAGGATTGATTTTAACCAAATTAGGTAATATATAACTTTAATATGAATGGGACCTGTTTGTCCAGTAAACAACCTTTAGATTATATTGATTTTGTGAAATGATACTAAATGAATTTATATCAACTAATAAAACATGTACAACCTTGTAACCTTTCAGTTAGTTTACAGGGGTCTTGTGAGTACCTTCAAGCTGATGGTTACAAGTTTGTCTCCTTTCAGCCAGGAAGTTTTGCACTAAGGCTCGCCACTCTTGTTCCATACTGTTTGCTAGCAAAAGGTTAGCATTAGCAAGTATTTAAGTGACCCATTCAGAAGAATAGCTCCAGCTGCGTCCGAGGTCCTTTGTTTCCTTAAATCAGCAGTAATGATTACAAGCTTGATCAATGTCCACCCAATGTGCATATTTGCTTTTTTTTTATTTTTTTTTATAAATGTAACAGATTTCTCTGAGCACTTGACATATTCATGTTCATATTCATATTCATGTGTCAACTTACTCCTTCAATTAGTCCAGAACTATTTCTTGACAACTTTGACATTGTAACCAGAAATGAATATTTATATATTTTCAACTAGTCAAAATGTAAAAACAATCATTTATGGATTTTTCTATTTTTTAAGTAAAATGAATACTTTTTTTGGACAGTGAGAGCTCCTGTCACTATGCCTCCAGCTGATCATGCACCTTGGCTACTTGGCCAAGGGGAAATCCTTTTGTCCGACTGGTCAGTGTTCATGGTTTCACTCAAGAGTCTGGGGATCGAATCCTGCCGGGCCCTCTGTGCAATTTGCCTCACTTTTAGTCTGCACCACTGCAAATGTTTTGTGGACACATTATCTATGAAAAAACATATAGTTTTGATGAAAGAGTTGTAGCTGTGACTTCTAAGTCCAAATTGATAATACATAGGTATCATTGAATTATCTTTCTGCAAATTAGATTTTAAAATTTAGAACTTACATTGTTTAAGTTTCAGGTTTAATATAAATTAGTTATGCAGTGAAATATCTTTAGAAAATCAAGTATTTAAGAAGGTAAAACTAGAAAAACCAGAGTAGATTGGTTAAAAGAGTAAAACGAATGTAAAGTGGAACTGCGGCAGCTCTGTGCTTTTATAAAACCTCTTTAATAAATGTGTGAAAGCATGATTGCATGAGTGGTTTTTGGTGTTGGCAGCTACGAACACGGGGCAACACAGTCATCAGCCCCCAAACCTTACTCCCATCCAACCTCTAAAAAAGTGCATGAGCTGGCTATTCTCCATCAACAAGTTTGGCACTGTAATCCTGAAACTACTGCTCAGAGGTTTATAGCACAGAGCCAAAAGTGATCAGCCCATGGGTGTAAACAGAGAGGAACATGTTTACTGCCTTTAAGCTTATTTATGACCATTTCCACTCTTTGCTGTGGTATTTTATTTTGAACAGATATTTCCAAACCACAAACACACTCAGTAAATCAGTGGGTGCGATCATGCATGCTATGTATCCTCCAGGTGTTTATCAGTATGGAAACAACCTAAGGCTCACGCTGCCAAGTACATACCACCTCATTGATGATCTGGTTTATATAATCAGGTCAGGAAGACGGAAATATGGAAATCGAGCTATGCCCAGTTTTAGGACAAATAAGGCTCTTCCACTCTTCTTTACTTCCTCTGTTTTAATCCTTTACTGCATACATTAAAGTGTGAGCTTCCTTATGTTGTAAATGGTTTGAAATTAGTTTCATGTATGATTTGGTCATTTCTGATTGAAGACAGATCAGCAACTACCTTTTTTGGATCATGTTAGTACTGCAGTAGAATTAAATGGCAAATAAATACATTTCTAATCATCTATTTTTTTTTATGCATTTCTGTAGGGCTGTAAAGTGTAGCTTTTCAGTTCTGTCTTTTGTCATTGCCTCCTTTTTTGTGGTTTACTGTCATATGTTGAAGAAGAAAACCACACCTAAGCCCGAAAGACATTGTACACAAATCTTTGTAATAAATTGGCAAAACAATTTATTTAAAATGTATTTGTTAAAATTGCAATCTAAAGCTCCCCAATTAAATCTCAACAGGTATCCTGTTAAGATCTCTCCCCCTATCAGACATAACCCCTGCTCTAGTCCGTTCATTGCTCCGTTCCTTTTGATTTGTATAAGTTTGGTTTATTATATACTTCTTATCTTTAGTAAAAAAAAAAAAAAAAACATCCCAGCCTCATGTTTTTTTTTTTTTTAAGCAAACCTTTATCTCAGCAAGGATAAGCTCATTCAAAACTAAATCAATCAATTTACACATCCCATAATATCCCATTACAGCCTTCTGTCAGCTGTGACAAGCTTGCACTCCCCTATTATATGAAGGCTGAGCTCTTCTACCCTGGCTAACTTTAAGCTGCATGACCAGCTGTTGCTTTACATGCAACATGGTTTCTAAATAGTCTTCATGCTCAATCTTTTTTATGATTCATCAAATGTTTAAGTCGGAGACATTTGCATGAAGTTGCTTTTTGCCAGCTACAGGTAATTTAAGAGGGAAATTTGGCAAAACTTTTTTGTAGCTAAAACTTATTACATGGAAGTTTATCAGCCAGGCAGTAGCAGCAGCACGGCTTACAGTTGCAGAGCACAGGCTCCTGTCTGTGGGGTACATCGTCACTCACACAGCCAGTGTGCTGCTCTCTCTCTGTTCGGCTGGACTCGGTCAGTGACAGACGCCTTTACCATAGACTGCAGTACATATTGAAATATAGAAATTTTATTCAAATGTCATATTATCGTCATTGAATAAAATTATATTGTGATTATATATTAATAGTAATTGTCCAAACCTACATTGTAGCCTTATTGCTCATTTGATACTTTGTTAAATACACAATCTATACATTTTCAACCTGAATAAAAACTTCACTTTGAATTTTTACAAAATCAATATCTTCTATCTATGAAATTATGAAAGCCTGATTCAAAAGGCCAGGGCAGGACTAACGGTCAGTGGAAACAGGTTAGAACCAATCAGATGACTATGGATGTGACAGGACAACCTCTTTTTCTAAAAAACAAAAGCCCTCCTAAGCAGCAAGTTGCTGAGGTTTTAAAGATACATCCAGTTTATTGAGGATATGATAAAGGGCATCATAACAACATCGATCCATTGTGGTTGCCATCCTGGCAGTTACGGTTATAAAAAAGCCTCATAAGTCATTTTGGAGCCAAGAGTGTCCCATCTTAACCTCCTGTGCTGGTATTGATCTTTTCAGTTTAATGTATAATTTAATGCAGATATTATTTCTTGATTTATTCTTGACCCGAATGCAAGGCCAAATTACTTAATTTTAGCTTCCACACCCCTTTGGGTGGACAAAATTCCCCGTATTAAGGAAAATTTGTAACTACGTGGACAGCTCTGCACAGAGAACATGGTGGAGATGCAACAGTTCCTACTCATAAAAGTTTAAGAATATAATCATTGAATGACATCTTGTGATTTATCACCTAAATATCACCACAGTTAAACAGATTGTGAAAAACTTTTGGAGAAACAAGCTTTGAACAAGTAGAAAAGAGCTGTGTGTTTGTACTTCCTCATGTAGTGCGTTGTTGTACTGTACATACCACCTTGTGCCAAATATTAGGCAGAGTGGAAAAAGCTATACGGAGTTTAAAAGCTGCAGACGTTGTGTCTGGGCAGTTCATTTGCGGAACCGTGCGTCAAGCCTAAAATCAAGGATAAACCTTCCCAGACTGGCGAGCTGTGTATTGAATACACATCGTGTAACTCAGTCTGGCCAGCCATGGCCAAACTTCCATGGTGTTCCTACTCTAACACTGACTTTCTTTAATAGTCAATGCCTGCTTTTGGATACTATTAACAAACAACCCTTAGAGTCTACCCACACAAACAATACATATTTGTTGTCTGGGTTGGCAACACATTTCCACAAATTAGTTAATGACTTTTCTACATTCATTTGAGCTGATAGTGGAGCACACAGCTGAATTTTCCTTCCCTCTGTCTCTAAATAACCCCGACAGCCTGCAGCCCTTCTCTCCACTTCATTGGCTCCAGCAGTCCTCTGATCACCTCTACCATTGACCTGTGACACGACGCTATGCGGGGTTTTGTCTCCTGCATGGATGCACCCGTTCCAACATAAGGCAATCAAATGAAAGAGTTCTTTTTCTGTTTGTTTTTATGCAGCTCAGGACCTTTGCTCTCTCTCTGAAGTCGTTATGTGTTGTATAATTGTTCTCATAAACCATAAGCCCCCTCTGCTTCATTATTATAGCTGTTATAAACACTTTGTGACTCATGGAGTTCTGTTTAGCCCCTTTCATACCTATATCTCTACTTTAAATATGTTTTTAAAGCAGCCAGACTGAATGAAGCATCTTTCTGTTCAGACCAACCTGATGCTCATATTTGTGGCCCTTTTGGTAAATAAAATTCTGACTGGCAATAAATTCCTGTCCTTACTTCCTGTTAATAACGATTGCATACATTCTTTGCAATAAGTTTTGTTATGAAATATATAGTAATAAGACCATTTTGCTAAAACAACTAATTATGGGTGTACAACTTTTCATTTCCGATTGGATACTGATGGCAGCTTTGAGAATTAACCGATGCAGATACTGAACCTATAAGATATTAATATGAATCATACCAGCTTTTATTTCTTATTTTACACTATAGAATGTCAGAAAAGGATTGATTAAGTACTTTTACTAAAGCAGGGAACAAAAGTAATGGTATGAAAACAATCGACCCATGTAAAAATTAACCAGTGAGTTACAGAGGGTCTTAACAGAAGTACAGCATTTCTATTGTATAATAAAATGGGGTGGGGGAGCCCCTTCTGTGAAAATTTGAGCAAAATCCGCCCAACAGTTTTCAAGTTATTTTGAAAACAGACAAATAAACAAACGAGCTGCTTGGCAGAGGTCTGCGCTCTACGAGTGCTTTTCTAGTAATTAATATTACCATGCTCTATTACAGGAACTAGAATAATATTATTATTTAAAAATTAGACTACAATTTAGTGGTAGTGGTACATTAAGAACAGCATTTTACATCTGCTTAATGCTGAAAGATCAGACAAATAAAATGTAACTAAAACTAAGCTAAATGCACCTGACAATGATACAAGAGGAATAAAAGAGAAATACATTTTTTGTATCCCTTCTTGGAAAAATTCTGAAAATAAAAAAAATCTCGCATTACCAACTTGAGGGAAATTGAACCCAAATGCATCCCATGAAAAGCAGATAGAGTAACTGCTACAGCAACAGTCAAATCAATAAGAATAATCCAGATGGGTTTTCAAATTATTTTCCAGCCTGGAGGGTCAGATACCTTGCATTATTTTATGAGTCCATTTTCAGAAAGTAAATCTGTTTTTTTTTCTATCCTGATGCTTTGCATTGAATGGAATCAGTCAGGGATGCATTATCAAACAGCCAGCCTCAAGCACACTACTAGTTGATCATTATTATTATTTTTGTTCATGTGATGATTAAACTCTACAGTTATGATCTTCATAAGATTTGCATGTCCTGGAACAAGTGCAAATGTGTTTGTACGCACAAGGCAGATCATCAAAGAAGGTGGAATGTGATCATAACTTTTATAGACAAAGCAGTAGTTAATTTCATTGCAAGTATAAAAAAGCATATTAAAGCATTACATGCATTATATGCACGTGAAACTCTTACCATCATCGGGTGTTGCATTCATAGGTAATAGGAAAAGACAGTTCTGTTTGTCTGCTGCATAGATCGGTTGTTAAACCAATGGCTTATCACAACTGTTATTCTAGGTTATTCTCATTTTTTATCATGTGCACACATTGAGGCAAAGGAGAACATACAGTTGTGGTCAAATGTTTACATACACTTGTAAAAAACATACTTTCATGGCTGTCTTGAGTTTCCAATAAGTTCTACAAGTCTTATTTTTCTGTGATAGAGTGATCGGAACACATACTTGT